>VUQR01016599.1:11253-43353 GCA_015108515.1 Hemichromis elongatus
GCTATTTCCTGCTTCAAATCAAGTCCTGTTTCTAATTGTAAAGCTAAATCATCAGTACAGATATGTTTTCAGCCATTATTAATAGCAGCTGCAGAATGGCATGCTTGTTATTTGCTGGTGTATTTTTCAGCAATCTCCAGCTCCCTATTACTTTGTGTTCAGTAATCACACAGTTTCAATACACACCCTAGCATCTCATTCTGCCTAAAAATCCGAAACCTCTGCAGCTCTGCCGGTCCCTCTGTTTCCATTTCCACATACCTTGATCCCGGTGTTGTGTCACTAATAGAGGTGATGTACTGTTTATTTTATTGATCATGTGTTTTATCCGAGCATCAATGCTGAGTTCACTCACTGGCATGCACATTCCCTTTATCAAAACAGACACTGGACCTCTGCTTTGAGGTTTTCATCAAGCAAAAACACCCATTATGGTCTCTGACTGGCTGCTTGCTCGGAAAAAAATAAATAAATACTGCTGGTGTTCCCCTGACACGCAACATCCCAATTATGCCCACACAGACGAGAATATACACTTACACAGGTCACATAGCACAGACACGCACACATACAAACACACGGCTACATAAGCACTCATAATTTTGTTTGAAGCTCTGACACACATTTCGTGTGCGCACAAATATAGACTAGCTGCTTTCTATACAGACATATAGTAGGTCTCTCTCTCTCTCTCTCTCTCTCTCTCTCTCTCTCGCTTGCGTTTTCATACATCCTCACAAATACACACACGTGTACACACACATTCATTGAGCCTTTGGTTTTCTTTTCAGACTAAGGAAGTGCAGGAATGTCAGAATGGAGGCTGATCTGATCGTCAGGAGAGTGTCCTCCTGAATAACCCTCGACACACACGTGCACACAAACACACACTCACACTCCATAGCTGAACATGCACCACAGATACACGCTCACACACACCACACATACAGACAATGAGACGGTCCACCACACCACACCTTCCCGACATGTCTTATCACCCCTCTACCCCCCTTCCCCGCAGCCTTTTTCCACCATCCCTCCTGTCTTACCACCACTGTCCTCCACGCTGCCCACCCTCCCCTACCCCCACACCCCAGCCTCCAGGGAGAAAAGGCTGACTTGCATTCAGCAGCATCTCTCAGGAAAGAAGAAATGAATAAAAGAAAGGAGATGTCCCGTTGACAGTCAATGTCTGCGCTGCCAGGAGCCAAAATAACTGTCAGCAAATGCTCGGGACTGTCCAAAATGCCACAGAGACATTAAAAAAACAAAACAAAACAAACAAAAAAAAAGGATTGAAGGATTGATAAATAAATAAATGCATGAAATTTAACAAAGAAAGAGGGGAAACCTTACTGTCACCTGCGGAAATGAAACAGAATTAGAAGCGAGGTGTAAAATTGGCTTAAAAGAGAAGGAAGCATCGCCAAGATCGCCCCATTGTTCGTTCAGTCGTATACGGTTGGGAACCCTGAAAAAGTAGTTGTTGCTATGGTGTTAAGGTAAATAGAGGCCCTTATAATAAGCACATATACAATACAATAAAACTATTTTGCTCAAGTGAGTGCAGTTAGAGTCATTTAAAAGCTCCGCGCATATTTTATGTGCTTTAAGCGACACAGTGGAAAGCAGTCTATCCAGCTGGGCACCATGCTGATCGCTGCTTCAGTGGGGCCACACTTTGGAGGGCATTTCACTTTGCAACAAGCAAACTATGCTGTGCACACTCGTGCCTCGTGTGCAGTCATCACCACACCTTTGTTTTCATGCGGTGCACCGTGAAAGTATAATTAATGGACGTATGATTACAATAGCAGCTTACGCGTTACATTATGGTGCCTACGTAGTCATTTGTATAATTTCCAGCAGTAATTGGACTACTTTTGTAAAAGCCACAGTGCCACTGATTGTGTTCTAGTTTGATTCATGGGAGCACTTTAGCCAAATGCTGTATTTGTTTTAACACTGTGGAAAAAAATGTGTTCTCAGGCACAAGTAATCAGCATTTTCATGTATCTCCTGTATGACAGTGAAGTCATCTGTCTCTATCTGTTCCTACATCCTGAAAGCTGTTGGAATTTCTACTCTATACATTTTTCTCTGTGCTTTTTCCTCTAATGATCATTAATTGCAATAGATCTGCGAGGGCCCGGATGACCTTATATGCCAGTATCTTACCTAGGACCACTTCTTACGGCAGACATCCTAATCGAGTGCATGTCTAATTTATGGGGCTGGAGTTTGCCATTAAGGGCCTGATCCATGGAATTAAATAACTAGCAGACCTTCGCTGGTCCCGGACGGTGGGCGGAGGAGGAAGGGAGATAGCATGATGAATTGCCCACCCCTCCTCTACCTCATCCTTGACTTTGAAAAATACTGTCTCTGCATTTTAGGTCAGCTTCTGACAACAATTAGGCACAGTGAAATAGATAGACTGTGACCCTACACCCCCTACCCCCTTCTTTTAGTGTTTTTTTCCTTTCTCCTGCCATATCCTGTGTGTTTGAAAAAAAAAAAAAAAAAAAAAAAAACTACAGGAGGTTATAGGAGTAAATATGGGCCGGCTTGTGCTGTAAAGAAACAGCAAAGTGTCGAGAAAAACAAAGAGCCTGTCTAACTATAATTAAAACACTCATTTATCAGAAATTAATTAATCAATGTGTACCCCTTTCATTCAATATGCATAAAAACAATCCTACTGGATTTCATCATAAAGTAAGCTTTGGTCAGAGGTTTGCATCAGTACTCTTTATAAAGAGGGAACATTGAAATAATACTTTATAAACAGCCTGTAATGGCAAGTGGTTATCCACAGGTGCAGTTTTTTGTCTTCTTTTCATTTTCCACAGAATATTTTCATGGACATTGCTATTGATCTTGCCATGTGACGGAGGTCGAGCCAGCTAATTCCCTTTTTCATTACAGCAAAGCCCCCCAAATTCTCTTAGTAGATCTGCCTCTTAGGGGCATCCAATCCCTGGCCTCTCCCAATGACATGAATATAAGCCTGTGCTGATGGGGCCTGGTGTAAATGTATTAGCCCTGCGCCTGTGCCCCTAGCCTAGCCAGCCATAATTATGTTAGGAACCAATGAGACAGCTGGGAAATCAATATGCTAAGACAGATTGAGTGGAGATGTGTGGCCAGTGGAGTGGGAATAGAGAGCCCTGGCAGCTCCCCGTGGTGCGAAGGGGCTAGAGTCGACGATTAAGCCATAGACTTAGCATTTACTGCTAGGATTCACTGCCTGAATCTAGTTAGCATTTAGGGAAAGATCCCTGCGAGCAGACAGTGTTACTATTAGATTGGAGGCTTCACTCGTTAGCTGAGTGGCCTATCATCTTTGGAGGTCGGGTAGTGGCATAAGTGCTTCAACATGCACAGCTTTGAATCCATGGCTCTTGTGGTCTGTGCTCACTTTACCAGTATGTACTGTAGAGTCTTGCTTAAAGAGTGGAATTCAGATGACATTTTGCTATAAGATTGGGCTGCCAAAGGTCATAATATCACCGATGCTGATATTCTGAGCTAGTTTATCAAGTTATTATAAGTACCTGAGTCTGCAAAGCAGAAAAAAACGTGTACGGTTTCCTTCAGCACATTTCCTTTTTCCTATGGGATATGCTTCCTTCTCTTAATTTCAAATGCTGAGAAAGAAAGCATGGCTGCACTATAGTTCAGCTGTTTCATTTTGTTATAGCTATGGCAGCCAGGAGTTGAGAGAAAGAAAACTACAAGCACAAGCCTTGGTACGTTACTCTTCTCTGATCTTGATGAGCAGCTGGGAAGGAAATGAATAATTGGTGGGGGTGGAGGGCGGTTGTGGGAGCAGGACAAGTGGAGTTGGGTTAAAGAAGATGGTGGTTCAGTCTTAACTTTGATGATAGTCCACATAAGCCAAAGCGCTGCTGTAATTTATATTCAATTAAGCGGGGGGGGGGGGGGGGGGGGGGGGTGGTTTGGGGGGGGGGGGGTGGGGGGGGGGGGGGGGGGGGGGGGGGGGGGGGGGGGGTTTACAGATTCAAGACAAAGGCTCAGTGTTAAGGTGGAGTCAGAGGGAAAATTTAGAGGGGAGGGAGGGTGTGTGTGTGCATGTGTGTGTGTTTGGGGGGGGTGGGCGCTGGGTGGGGAGGGTTGCATCTGCTCTCAGCCCCAATCAGCGGCCTTGAAGGCATCGTCCCTTAACAATGGACCCCATCAGTGCAGGGAGCGGAGTCACAGGCATAAGTGCACCCAATAAGTGTGCAATTTCTGCCCATATGACCATCCTGACACAATTGCTCTAATTTTCCTCCTTTGAAATGACTGATAAAAGACTTAGGTAATTGCTACGCCACAGAATTTCTTCCATGATCAGGAGGAAGGAGGAGGGAATAACTGAGGGAGCAACAGAGAGAGACAGGGCGGGAGCATGTGTGTGTGTGTGTGTGCGTCTGTGTTTGTGTGATCATGGGTGAGAAGTGACACAGCCCCAGGGCCTGACGATGGAGACTGGAGTGTCAGTTTGTGAAAAATCCCAAATTAATACTTGTCGTTTCCTTTTCCCCTCTCTGAGTGGCCGTCCTCTGCTTACACCAAGGATCTTATTAAGAGGAGGTAATTTGTCCTGACAATGTATCGGAAATCACTCAATCAGATGATTTCTTGGAAAATATATTCAAAACATGGTGGTGTGGAGTTGAGGTGGCGGCTAATTCTGATGCTTCTGCTCAGTTTTTTAGTTTCTTAAACAGTCAACTTATTAAAGTCACACAAGAACTGCCTCTTTTTACAGTCTCCTTCCCACTTCTTTTTGTGATGCAACTGGACCCAGATGTTATCATCAGTCTTCAAAAAATTCTTTGACCACATTTCTTTTCTATTTGTGTGCGCGCGCTCGTGTGTGTGCGTGCGCGCGCGTGTGTGCGTGCTTTCAGGTGCATGTGTGCCGCTGGAGTCTGAAAGCTTAGCTCCAAATCTGTGTCACTCCTCACTATGACCTTGTCCTTTGTAATCAAGCCTCTTTTATCTGATTCCTCACATGTGTGTGCGGCGTACTCACACCCATCTCATTGAAACACCATGTATTCTGGACTGTGGCCTTACTTGATTGGAGTTCAGTTACAGGGATAGATAGAGAGGTAAAAGATGTGCAGTGGGAGTCAGAGGGAAATAGATAAGAGAATAGTAGTTTAGTCGCCTCGGTAACTAACTAACCTGACAGCACACCCAATCAGCTTCTCAAAACTGTGTGTGCGTGTTCTTGTGTACGTGTGTGTGACACGGTGTGACAGACTCCTGAGGTGCTGATTCTAAACACAGTCTCTGCCAGTGCCTGGGTAATGTTGGCTAATAGCTTAATCAATACTTATTATGGCCCTATTGGTTCACTAAAGTGAGAACAGAATCTCACCAAGCGCAGTGCCTCAGTGGAGAGAATGAAAGACAGAGGAAAGAAAGAGAAGAAGAAGTGTCTTCTGCTGATCCAGATGGACAGCCTAACCTCCCTCATGGGATTTCCTTATTCAGGAATCCAATTTTCCCAATGTGATTGACTCGGATTGGATCACATGGAATAAGGCTAACTCTTTTAGCACACCCAATAAAGCACTAATGGGCTTTGTCCCCCATTTTCCAACTTTTTCCCTCCTCAACTAGACTGGTCATTCGCAATTAGCAGCGGGAAGGCAGTGGGTGGTCGAGAAAATTAAGTGATGGGGAGAAGGAATGAGAGTAGAGGGGCATGACGAAGAAAGAGAAGAGGTGATTAGTTACAAATAGCAGTGGCACAAGCATTTACTGAACACCATGTTCTTAGGGCATCTTTAGAAATATGATCAAATTAAACCGAATGGAGTATACTTACAGTGCACATAAAGCAAGATTAAGTTTGTTAGACTGGTGCCAGACAGCTTAGATTTATATGTTATTAGTGTTACTGTAGTAAAAGCAGGGTTGTTGAAATTGTTGTAATGGTTGTTAGAAGTAGTAATAGTTGTAATCATAGAGGTAATGCACTAACATTGGTGTTTAGACTGAGCTGTAAATCTGACTGAATATGCTATAATATTAAAATGAAGAGCACAGTTGTAAAAAAAACAGTGTAAGTATAGACTCAAATACCCTGTGAGAGGACATGAATCGCATCTCGTGTGATGTTTGCTGAAAAGTGCAAAATTCATTTTACAAGAAACAATTTGTGTAATTGAAAAAAATACAGTCTAAATGCAGCAGTTAATTAGATGTATATACTTGTACAGTCTTCATTAAATCTGAATGCTTCAAATGTAATGAAATTCATTTAGTACTTTAATACGCTCAGTTAATGAGGGAAAATAAATTGAAAAAATACGATCATGATAAATTATTATCAAACTGAGCCACTTCCTAAAGAGGAATGATCATTTTAGTTTTATGAATGTTATAATTAAATATTTTACACATAGTTGTGGCAGCTTCAATTTAGCACAGTGTGCAGGGTTGAAGCAAAATTTAAACATGCGACTTAGACTAAAAATTTTGCTAATGAAATGTATCTGTTGCCAAAGGTATTAGTCATTTATTATTATTTTTTTTTATATAATTCAACGGTTTTTCTCATTATATAATTTATAATTGCCACAGACTATATATAAAATGCATTGTAAGCCAAAAATGCGAAGCTATTGAGGAAGTAACTTTTTCCTGCATTCTTTCTAATGTCCAGCAGAAGGCGACTACTCTGGCTACAAAAAGAAGTCCGGTTGCATGGAAGTCGGTGGGAAAACAACCTGACTAAACCCTTTCCAGATGAGTTTATGGTCTCAGTTTGTAGTTTTTAGTCTTAATAATGATTTTACTAAAGATAAATTATGTTAGAGTCAAAAAGGTCAATAACAAAAAATTTTTAGGGCGGGCCTACCTTGTGATTGACAAGCTACTAATTTACAGGCATGCAGTGTCAGATTGGCAAGTCACTTGTCATATCGATTTTTATTGTGTTGTCAGCTTGAGGCTTTACAAGGGGACTTCCACTGGGTGACGTCACATGACTTTCATTCATTGTTTTTATACAGTCTATGGTAATTCTGAATAACATATAGACCAATGTCATACTCTTCAAAACCACAACAGATGCTAGCATGCTTGTTAGCATTAAACATGTGTTTTATTTAGTGCTAGACACTACACATTGCATTTGATGACTCTGTATGAAAACCAATCTTTTTGCTACTACACAGTATGCATGTCTTCCAAACATATCTCCTGCTGTGTTTTGTGCATCTTTTGTCATTTTATTTCTGCCAAATGGCTTCAGTAGTCACAAGTCTTTTCGACAGCCAGCTCTCTCCTGGCTGCCATCATCAGACCAGCTTGCAGTGAAATAGATACGCTATGAAAACTCACTGTTGTGTACGGTGGCCATGTAGAATAAGGAGATTGGATACCACAAAGCAATGTTCTGCATTTCAGCTGTGCTACACTGGCATTGTGTGGAAAATGTTTTGAATGGGCTCTGATTGCACAAATCAAACACAGATGATGAAAGAGTGACACGCACACACCAATCTTGCAAGCTCTCATTTCTGTTCACAGGAACCTTGCAGGGAAAAGAGGAGGACTCACCGCAGGAAATAGAAGCATTGATTGACAGATTAATCATTCTGGCGCTGGGTGTATGTGCGTGCATGTGCGTGTCTCGGAGCAAGTGTATGTGCATGTGCAAAAGTGTGTGCGTGTCCCAACTGACCTTGACAGCTCAGTACTAGCGCAGCAGCCACGTCCGAGACTCAGTCATTCAGACACAGCTGGTGGCTCGTAGCTACCAGACTCTGCAGCTAACAGTTAACACTGTGTCCTCTCTACAATTATCCAGCAAGAGAACACTTACCAACCACTGTGTGCTTTAGAAAAGCATTGCATTAATTTCAAATTTTAAAAGGTATTTAAACAAGCTAAAGTGTAATTAACTGCTTAAGATAATGGGTAATATTCTAATGACTCTAATATTTTAACTAACTAATTATCATTATTTGCTTCTGACTGGTCATGCTGGCTAAATCCATTGTGGTTTGTTTCCTCTGTGGCAAAGCCAATAGCATTATCTGCTGTAGGTATTGTTTAATTACTTTAGTGTTGATATCAAAGCATCACATACACAGTTTTCTCTTTTTCACACTAACTTGAGTCCTGCCCTACAGTAGCCTGTGTGAACCTTTTTCCCATCCCACGGCTCCTGGGGGCCTGACCCTGAACTCAGTCACCTCTGACAGCTCCTCAATATCATCTCCATCCCCCAAGCCACTGATCTTAGAACAGATATTTTCTTATCCTTATAATGGTTAAGGTTAGGGAGCTAGTCCAGGGTAATCTGATCCCGAATCTGTGGTGGGAGACAAGTTATTCCTCGGGCATCTCTGCTGCTCAACAAACACAGAGAGCGAGGCGAGCCAGGGGGCAGTATGGGTCTTGCAACCTGCCCTATAGCAAGGTTGATGTTGTGTATTTGTATGTGTCTGTGTGTGTGTGTGTGTGTGTGTGTGGGGGGGGGTTTACACATGGGCAAACACATACATTGCATTTTCTTTGAATTTTGCAGGGAGAAATATGTCTTTGCATATTTTTGAAATTCTAACTGAAATTTGCATCGTCTTTATGTTGTTTTGTACAAACGTATGTGGGAACTCAGGTGTGCGTGTGTGTGTGTTTGTGTAAATGTCGGCGTGTCGAACTTGCAGACGCAAGGGAGATGTCATGTTCAGTTTGTGTTTGGCTAACCCTGTGGTCTCCACCCCTAATAGCAGGGTCTATGGGGTGTAGGCACATGCCAATATTCATTGGCAGTTGAATCAAGCCACTTAGATACCATCTGTAAACAGCACTCAGAGGGCCTTGAATTAAACTGAAGGCTGGAAACATTGGTGCTCGCTGCAGAGATTACCAGGTTCAACCAGGTTAATGGGCTCTGTGGCCATAGATCAGTCATATAGATATTGGAAGGCATGTGCACAAAACCTCATGTCTTCGATGTTTCTGTGTTAAATTACAAGTTATTGTTGCTGTTGTTTTAAGTATGTGGAGAACTCCAGGAACTTGAGATTGCATTCATTATGCAGATCTCAGAAAGGCAAAGGTTAAATCAATATTTATCTTAAATGTTGTTCTTTACTTTCAATTATGAGTCAAACTCCTGATTGCCGGTATGGCTCAATTATGTTTATGTGGTATAAAATTCCCTAGTCTTAAGTGACAGTTTGAAACTCAATGCGTGCAATGCATAATTATTCATTTCCTGGTGATTATATACATACCCATGTTGCAAAATTACAAAGGATAATTTACAACTGTCATTCAAAGCCAGTATATTTTGGTGAAATGACACCACTGTGCGTCATTTTGATGTCAACCAATCAGTATTTCCCCCCTCTTCCTTCTCTCTCTCTTATTCTTTCTCCCTCAGCCCCTCTCTGTCTCCTTACTCCCTTTCGCCACCATGGCGCTCTGTTCACCAACACTGATTCATAATCTATAGCTGTGCCTGGGAGACCAGCAGCTATTGATTTAACGCCTACAGTAATCCAGCGCTGTATCCGCTGCTTGTTAGAGATGCTGAGGCCTAGGAACTGGGGCTTGCAGAGGTAGCCAGACAGAGACTAGGACAGATGGGAAGAATTGTTTGGATTAATTCCTTCACAGATTTTTTCTTTTTAATTGTCTCAATAAAAGACCAGTTTTGGATAACAGACTGCCATCATTTTTGTAGATGATATGCATATTTGGGTGTTTGTATTATGTATTACAGGCTAGGTGAAATGTCTTTTTGAATTTTTTTATTTTTTATTTTATATCAGAATATTTATGCAACATAATTCAACAAAATGCAGACCACACATATGCTATGCAGTAGCTAATTGTTTGTGGGAACTCTATCCATCCATCCATCCATCTGTCTATTAATTTTCTATCCCTTATCCAGGTGTGGATTGTGAGGTCAACAGCCAAAGCCCAGACTTCCCTCTGTTCTCCCACCTTCTCCAGCTCTTCTGGGGGAACACCAGGGCATTTCCAAGCCAATAAAAATATATCATCTCTTCGGCGTGCCTTCAGCCTTCACCCTGGACGTCCACGTGGTAGGACTTGCCCAAATTATTTGCTTATTTTTTTTAATTGTTCAGTGTCGTGACTATAGACATATATATGTGTGGACTGCCAGAAGCCCTCTATGAATAAATTAGACATCCTAAAAAATTCTTAAAAAAATGTGTATAGTGTTTGCTACTACCAAAAAACAAAAAAAACAACCAGAGATCCTTTGCTGTCTTTTGGACTTATGTGGAAATCATTTAACCTCAGCATGCTTATTATATTTATACACCATAGGAATGAACACTGAAGGTTTGAAGGATAATTGTGTTTTCTTTAACTTGTATTTAAATACACTAACAGACCACCTGAGGAAACAGTGAGTAATTTGTTTTCTGTGAACTGATATTTCAAGTAAATGTAAAGATTTACATTAAAAAATGCTCAACTGTGCCCTTCACTTTTTGAAACTTCATCTTGCTTGTTGTCTGATTTTAACAATTTGCAATTGTTTTGGAATTTAGATGTGTTATTGGTGGTTTTCTGATTATTAGGTCATTTTGCTTGCCCTTCTTGTTTCCAATCAGCCTTAATAACACATAAATTTGTGATTCCTAAAACTCATTGCAAAACACAGATTTGTGTGACATTATGTGAATTTTGTAACTGACCAGAAATCTGAACTATTAATGTCCAGGGATGATACAATAATTAAAATAAAGTAATCACAACACAAACTGGTGATACACAAACATTTAAAGAGGTTACTTCCTAAAAACAAATACCATATTTTCACCACTGTAAGGCTCACTTAAAATCCTTTTATTTTCTCAAAAAACGACAGTGCGCCTTATGTATCTGCTGGTTGTGCTTACTGACCACAAACCAATTTTATGTGATACACAGCGCTCAAAAATCTGTCAAAAATGTTTTAGTATGACTTTGGTAAGCTACAAAGCTGCACCGCTTGATGGATTTTTGGAGCATTATGGCTACTTTAGTCAGGAGCCTCGCGGAGTAATCTGGGTCCAAAACTCAGCTTCAGGTCCCAAAGTCAAACAAACACTGGAGAATCACTGAGAGTTTAAAACTGTCTACATTCTTTCATTTTTAATAAAATGATGAGTGTTGCTGCTTTACCAGGTGTAACAATTAAGTTTAACCTCCAGGCATCCATGAAAACAGAATTTATAGAAAGTTAGGAAGTTAGAAGTTAGCAGGAAGTTAGCTCGCTAATTTCCACCTAATTTCTCAGTTCTGACTGGGAGATTTCTGAAAAAATTAAAACGTACAGCTCTGCTATCACTTCCAACATAAATGAAGACAGAAAACTAAACAGCAGTGACGTTTGTAGGGTTACTGAAGTTGGACTAACTGGTATCTAATGATATCCTACGTGGTCGCTAGCGACACAGCTATGTTAGCATAACATAAACACAGTGAAGCTGGAGGATGAACGCTAACTTTTTTCTACTCGTTAAAAGATAACGTGAGGGTTCCTGATGGTTAGGGACAAATGCAATCATATGGGAGGATGCTGTAGACGGACCACACTTCAGTCAGGAGAACAACTGAGAGAATCCATCCACAATATCAGGTTAGTCATTAATATACTGCAACAAAATAGGAATAGAGCAGCTGCGAGAGATTTCAACATTAATGAATCAATGGTACAGAAATAGAGGAAGCAAAAAGAATGAGTTGAGTAAAGTTTGACTTATCTGACTGTTTTGTTTCGCTTAATGCGCCTTATAATCCTGTGCGCCTTATGGTCTTAAAAATTTAGGTAGTATAAAAAAAAATGAGTATGTGCAACTCAAGATAAGAACATTTAATCTGCAGGACAAAAACATTACACCTGATTCTTCATTTTGTGTTTTCCTACATTAAATGATCTATATACGTCATCTGAATGCAATCAATTCCCTGAGGGGAGGACCCTAGTCTAGATGTAGCTTCCATTGTTTTTTAAATAACTGTCACACCACGTTCAGTCATATCACATAAACATATTGTAAACAGAAGTTTGGTTTAGCACACCTTTAGTCCATAAGCGACTGGATAGATCTTCACAACACATTTACAGTGGTATGACACTTTATACCCGATATGTAGTAGCTATATGCATGCCACTAGTTTAACAATCAGAACAGCAGCTATATATAATGTACACATTTACCACTTTATTTTGCCACATGAAAATAATCACTCTATATTGTTTCCCCTTTATTTCCACATGGATATCTAATTAGCAGTAGAACCTTTCAGTCACAATTGTCCTTCTCTAAATGTCTGGCGCTGACAAGAGTCAAGATCTCCTCTGTGTCTGTTACAATAACCCACTGCTCACGCTTACAATGGCCTGCATATGATTTGGAATGAGCGACAGCTAAGGCAGCCACGACATATTCATACAGAATGCTAATCATGCATGATACAAGAATAATAGACAATGTCCCTTTCAGTTCATCAAGCATCCAGGTAAGTGGATATGTAATTTAAGTTATTATCAAATCTACCTAATTTGGTGTGGTCCATCCATCATGATAATAGCACCATTCTGTGCACACACTTTCAATTGTGACAAGCCTGTATATATATGGACAATACCTTTGGCATCAGAGCTCCTTTTCATTATAGATAATTGCAGTCCATGTATTTTAGATCTCTTCCCTGGATGTTCACGATAATGCGTTTCTTTGAATGAGTGACAAGAAAATGGTATGACCAGTAGACACAACCAAAAATCTAGTGGTGAGTTTCATTTAGTGTACAAATGTCTGTTTGAAGAGGGCAATCTTTTTTACAGCATTTTATAATGAGAGTACCGTGTGTATCGTCATGGTCCTTGTATGTGCTTTTAAATTGTGCAGTTTAACATTATGACCCTTCAGCAATTCATGTATAGAGAATTTAAGGCATTGAGTGCAAAGAAAAACATTTAACATGTTAAAGAATATATGAAGGTAAAGTATGAGATGTCTTAAATAAAGGTGCACCGTTCAATTCCTTAAGGTCCCTTAATCAAGATGACAGATGACAGGAAGGTTGAAGAGGAGTACTTATCTCAATCAGGTACAGACCATCAGCACAAAGACAGATAAACACGCTGACCTTCATTAGTCTGGCCAAATAATTAGCTGACCTCGTCAAATAAGCACTCGCACTGCGAACACTCAAGCACGTACGCACACATACACACTTTGTGCACAGTGGTTTGTATGTGCCTTTAATGAAAAGAGGACTGACGCACAAAGCTGATTGCTTTGTTCTGATGAGTTTTCTGGCTTGAGTAGCCCACTTGATTGATGGATAGATGAACACAAGGATGGGTGGATGAAGACAGACAGAAAAGGAAAACTCTGGAGGAGATGAGGGCTTTTGTCGGGTAATATCGCAGCAGGCAGGAACAAAAAGCTGTCTGCTTGTTTTAATGTGCAAAATGTATTGATCAAATCGTTGCCTTTATTGCTGCAATATGCAGATAGACACATTAAAAAGCATTTTAAATGTATGCATCTTTAAAAATCCTGCAATACAAAACTACCTTGTAGGGAACAACCATACTTGTCCATGCAGTTGGGTCCTGTCATGTACTTTATGCTCACTTCACCATGACCAATACACTAATCTCTGCCATTCTCCTCTGGCTACAATGAGCTGAAGAAGGTTAACTTCACCTTCCAGGGTAAATAGAAAAATGAACAGAATGGCTGTCTGAGATGGGGTTATAAACAGTAGTCATTAACTCAGCTCTGCCACTTGCTGGCACAGAGGGAGATTTGTGAAAGGTCGTACTTTGGAAGTCAGCTTTCCTGAGATGAAAAACAGCAACACACCAAAAAATTAAGAGACAATTTATTGTTTCAGAGATATGTGTAAATGGCACACAGATGCGATGCAGTTTTAGTCTGTGAGGTTTTTTGTTTTCACATGTAAACTGATCTGACTCTAATCCGACATCTAATGTCAGATCCCTACGTTGTCTTCGGAGTCCACTGCAGACTTGGTCTGACACAGTCTCTGTGAGTGTCAAGGATGTAATTTGCATTGGAGTAACTGATACTTTAAGCTGAAGTAAGGGAACTCTTCACAAAAGGATAAATGCAACCACATCACACTGAACATTGTCAGCAGAGAGTAAAACATGTCAGAGACTTGAAGAATAAGTGCCTTCACTTACTCCAGTCCATTTCTAGGTCTTTGGCTTGACAGTTTTAGAACAGCGGTAATATATTCTGGCACCAGGTCTGAAGACAATTATGTGAAATTGCTGCTTTCTCATCTAGATTTGCCTGTCTCCACCATTTTCATCTCAATCCAATCCAATCTGAAACCATTTGAGCAAATAAAATGATATTTACTTCATCTTCTGTTACAAGCTTTCAAAATTACAGGCTTCAGGAAAAATCAATACAAAATGCCAGCTTAGCAGCAGATGTATGCTCTGTGAGAATGCTAACTTTTCCTCTTCATGTGTCTCCCCATCCTCCCACAGAGGTAGAGGGAGGAGACAGGGAGCAGGAAAAGAAGTTCCTCACCAACAACTAGGGGGGTGGATTTTGTGGTGGATGTTTATAAACTACTTGTGCTTGCAGGCCGAATGCACGATTGTCTTGTCCAAGACGCTAACCTTTAGCATCTCGCTGCGCTTCGGCGCATCTTACAAAGTTCACTGCGAGAAGGGAGTCTTGACCCTGCGGATGATTTGGAGGACTGAAATACCACTTTCATTTATTATTTATCCCGGCTGGCCGAGGGGAAGGCAAGCCGTGGCGCTGTCATACCTGACTGGCTAATGTAAGAAGTGGCCATCTCACTGCAACCCTGGGGAATCAAAGCCCATTACTGGTTTGAGAGATTGCCTAATGTCCACTGTGAACACACACCCTGGATCAAAACATTAGGATGAGAGGGAGATGTAGGTACACACAAACGCACTCCATTCAAACAAGACGTTGTGCAGCGGTTGGAGATGAGAGAGGAGCATTATTTAGAGTCCTGGAAAACGAGAAGTAAACATTTATAATTCAGATCTGGCCTTGCAAGACTTCTTGTATCTCCAGTAAAGCCAATTCATTAGGATGTATTGTTTATTAGATTTCTTTATTCTACAGGTGGAAACAATGCAGATGAGATAAGATAAGATAACCTTTATTAGTCCCACATGTGGGAAATTTGTTAGCATTGTATAGCATTGGTATAACAAAGAAGGCCTGGGATTTTTAATAGGAAGAGTAAAATTTAAGACCACGCATGTCAAAAATCTTACACAATCTGAAAAATAAGGACTATAGTGAGTTCAGCAACACCAAAAGGCCCCTAAGAACACACTGGACAGCTAAAGTGGATGATTGCAGAATTCTTGGTATAGAAAAACTCTTTCCCAACATCTAACCAAGACCAGGACGTAGAATTGGCCTTACGTTGTCTGCAATCAAGAGACGCCTTCATGAATGTAAATACAGAGGTTTTACCTCAAGATGCAAACCACCGGTAACGCCATTCTTCCAAAAGATACTCCCTCATTTGTTATTTTGAGGTTGGTGGTCACGCATCAGTCCAAAATATTGGTTGATAAGTGGATCCAAAGCATATGACTGACATATTTTTATAGTTATCAACCCATTCGGTGACCCCTTTGTTGCACTACGAATAAAAATATTTCATCACAGGAAGAAAAAGAATAGGTTTGCAGTGACCCTCTCTACCACCCTTCAACATGAGAGAGAGAGAGTATCCCCTCACTGTACTGTTGAAGAGTTCAGGTTTTACGGGCTTTTGTTTAATTTCTCTTCCATGTGCCTATTTGAGTAAAGCTGTAATTTATTCACTGTCAAAAAGGTGGTTGCGTGCCAATAACAGTTGCTTATTACAGAGACCGTGTCTAATGGGTAAGGACTACCTTTACACAGTTTCGCAGGTTGAAAAGTGCAATGACCACTTCTTTTTGAGTTCTTGTGTGCACGTGAGTGGGTGTATCTGTGTCGACGTGTGTGTAATTGCCAAGATGGAGGCTTAATGACCCTTTGGATCTGCAACCGAGGTGTAGCTAATGAAGCGTATGTGTATGAAGTACAGGCCTCTGCCTTTAATGGGAGATTCCTATCAATACCGCAGATCAGATTAATATTTCAAAGTTAATGTTTTTGTTGAGGAATTTGCAAAACAAACATGAGATGAGGCTTCACAGTCGCTTGTGCAGGAAAATGCAATTTTCTCAGACTTAGCCGCTCATCTTTTTAATTACAGACTTAATAGCTTTATAGATTTTTCAAAGATGAATTCTTATTGGCATTTTTATAATTACTGGTCTTTATTGCTTTTTATGAAAATAATCGTCAAGGCTCATTTACCCCACAAACCCTGAGGCCAAACAAATGCACTTCAATGATGAGTGCAGATAACCTCCAAAACACTGGTTCTCATTTTTCCAACTCTTGATTTCTTTACAATTCTTTATCAACATTATATTTTTCACTTCATGTAAATAAGTGCTCCGCACCCATAAAACCAATTACCAAGCGAGTCCTGTTTTTTTCTTCTTCAGACAAGTAGTTTCAGTAGTGAATTTGTACAGACAGCAGTTTTATTGTTTAAAGATGTTGGCTGGACAGCATGTTCAAACATACCGTGAACTCCAGAGGCTGCTGAAACCAGAACAATGCACATTGGCCTATGGGGGATGGAGAGTTGGCCAGAGTTTCACATGTCAACATACTATCAAATGTGGTGCTAAAATGAATGAACCTCCTCAGCGTTAACACATGTACAGAGCTGAACCGAGCCAAGACAGCTTTAGAGCTCTGACTGTAGAAAAAATATACCTGGACACTTCAGCGAAAACATATTCAGAAGACCTGGCCAAGGTTTTCTCGTGTAGTCTGCAAAGGCCTTCGGGTGCAGCGGCCTTAGACAAACAGTGGCTCTGAGCCATGCCCTGCTAAAACTTTGACAATGAATATGGGCAGCTGTTAGAAATTCACCCCTATGAATTTGTGGGATAGCAAAGCAGGCAAATAATGTTTTGTGAAATTTATACCCACCAATGGAAGAGGCTCCTCTAATCACTATTTAATTTAGGTTGAGATTCTGTGCAGAGGGATGAGTGTACATTTGGCTAGACTTATCACCACTAAAAGGGAAATATGCATCGATTTAGCCTTGAACTCCCTGTTGAACTTGGCTGGCCTGCTTCGCTGCGGTTTCCCAGTACATTCCCAATTCCTCCTCTCTCTCCAGGACCCAGCGTCGATGCAGACAATAACCGGAAAGAGTATTTAGAAAATTTTGGAATGAAGTGGATGTAAATTTCAGTCCTTTACATTTGCCAGAAGCATCTGTTTTATCTATAAATACTAGCTTCCAAAGAGCCAGAGCTGTGGAATATTTCAACCCATGCTTTATTTAATTGGCTTGGAAACGTAAAAGGAAAGAAAGAAGAGTCAAACTATGACTTTTTCCCCTTAGACCCCCTGCTAACAGGCAAGTCTGGCTCTTCTGTATAACTATCCCAATCTGCATTTTCTCATAATAGAGCGAGTGCCAGCTAAACATGTTCACAACACGAGATTGTAAGAACAAGCCATTTGCTTGAATATTGTATATAAATCAGTTGGCAAGTCCTATTTATGGCACCGGGATTAAAGCAAAAATCAGATTTGCTTTTGGGGGGAAATTGGGTTTCTGGTGGTGTGAATGAGTGTTGGCGTAGCTTGTCTGGCCTTGGCCGTGTCTGCTGAAACTCTAAAAACAGCCTCTGTTTTGGTTCCAACATTTTCGGTCTCTATGGCGCTGGATCCCGTGTAGTGTAAACTCAGTGTGGTCTGAAGAGCCTCTCTGTATGTCTGCTACACATGTGAATATGCTCGACAGATGTTAACTGGCTTCTAGGCAGACAGGCTCTCCTCCCCCTGGCCTTTTTGGCTCTGGTTGTGACATGGTGACACACAGTAGCATCTGGAGTTCAGACTAGGTCACCCAGGGCAAGTATGATACACAGTGGTACATCACTTGCTTAGACCTCCCGCAACTTTGAAAAGGAGGATTTTTACAGGGTTTCGGAAAAATGTTGGCATTCCTGCCCACTCTACATATGGAGGCTGGAATATTTAAGACTGTTTTGACTTATCTGACCAGCTAACTCCTCATATGTTGGCAACGAGAGCAAGTTTTTACTCAACTCAAGATGAGAAGAAGCAACTGGTAATGCTGTGAGGTTTCTTTTTTCTTAAACTACCACCAACATCTGATACTCTACTTTATGGAATGACCCCAAAGGAGAAAAAAGTCTGCTGTCTTTTACTAATTCTAGAACTACTGAGAGAAAACTGAATGCACAAGTCTTTATACTCACACACAGGTATAACTGTGATATATTTAGCACAGTTAATGCCTTGCTGTGAGATGAGTATGGAAGAGAGCATATGCAGGGAAAGGCAGATGTTCAAAATATATGAGCTTATATTCAAAAAGCCCAAACAAACTGAAAGTCACAAATAATAAAATTGGATGTCATTTAAATTACGGCATATGTAAATTCAAATAAATTAAATTATTATCTTTAATGCCAAACCTAGCCAACTGAAATTCGGTCCATATATACTGCCAAAGGGGACATAATTGAAAATGACCTGGTTGTCTTTTTTTGGGGCGGATTTTAAATTATCGTCATTTTTGAAATAGATTTTGCTGTTTTATGGCGACCCATTTGTCTGGATTTTGAACACTGTCATTTTGTGAAGGCAACTTTATGGTAGTCAAGACAGGTGTATAAGAGCTTTATACCTATTAAAGCAAACAAACAAACAAAAAAAAACAGCTTTTTTGTCAGACTGGATGTTTGACTATTTGTCTGCATTTCCATTGTTAGCTGACAGTCAACCATGCTCGCAGACAGCGAAGCGTCAGCTCGCAGCTCATGAAACAAACATTTAGCAAGCACATAACAGCAAAGCTGCCAGTTGACGTGCACCCGTTCAAATCCATCCCGTCATGTAAATAACTTGTTTCAGTGTGCTTTCAATTAAAGCGGAGGACGAAGTGCCATTGCTGCCTTTGATGGATGAGCTTAGATATTGGAGTGTACCGTTGGATGACAAAACGTTCCCCCACTCCACCTCAACTCCTCTTTCCTATTGATTCTCCTGGCGGTTATTCATCAGGGCGGTGGCCACTGTCAGATCAGCTGCTCCTTCTTCTCACAAAACACATTTTCCACAGTTATTGATAAAGCTATTTGACCTTTTATTCAAATGTGTGTGTGTGTGCGTAAGAGCGTGTGTGTGTAATGTGCACACATCTGTGTTTTCTTTCTCTCTGCTCTTGCCAGAGGCCTGCAGATCACTGCAGTTACATGAATAAAGTCAGGCTGTTTTGATTAACGCCAAATGAGTAGGTCTATTCTTTGCAGATGTGGGTTTTAGCAGTACTGAGCCTTGCTTTCACACAACAAAAATAAACCCCAAACCTGTTTTACAGTTTGGCAAGAGGGAGCACACATATACAGTACAGAGAGTTTGCACATACATATGCCTGTGTTCATATACATCAGCGGTCTCGTACATACTGTGATGTGCATGCCTTCATGCATATTATTTCAATGTTTTGAAAAATTTCGAGCCTTTTGTCAAGGTGAAGACAGGCTGCCTTGGCTGCGGGTACAATAGCAAATGTGCCCTGAGTTAGAAAAGCCAAAATTGGAGGGAAGAAAGCTTTGGTTGCACAAGGGTTGATCCACGGAGAGGATAATGATTTTACAAAATCTCTGTGAGATCAGTGGAGGTTATAAATTGTGGTCACACACCATATGGCATCAGACTGAGGGTCCCGTTCTGACAGAGATGACCGGATCTCGGAATACTTTTGGCTTGTTACTGGAGAAGTTAAAGAGGTAGTGAAAAAAGGTAAATAGTATTAATAGTATACTTCATTTAGATTAAATTGTGCTTTTGTCTTACTTTCCTCCCCCCTCTGCAAAGCCTTTTTTACACTGCAAGCCAAATTCATCCATCTAGACACGAATGCAAGCATTGGTGGCAATTTGGGGCATTGGAGCTTCCTCAAGGACACTCTGACAAATGCGATGGAGGAGCTAGAGATCAAACCACCGAACTGTTGGCTGGTGGGCGGGGCACATTTTAATTAGGCAAAGTAAAAAAAAAAGACAGAGAGAGAGAGAGATGAAGAGATATAATGTGCAATCTTATGGAAATTAAACTTGTTACTTTTGTATGTGTTTGTGTTTTTTCAGGATTCAACGCTCAAGAGAAGTGCTTCAATTATTGACACTGGACCAATGTCATCTATGTGCAAGGTTAGGATAAATACAGTGATTTGCAAAGTTTATAACCTACTAGGATACCAAAAAAAAGTTAAAAAAGAGGGCACCAATTACAAGCAAGTGTCCATTTACAGTAAAGTCAAGTAAATCTTCACTTTAGTTAACTTCTACTCTTGTTAAAATACTAAAAGCATAACGAGACCTCTGTGTTTTATATCATTGGAAACAATGTGTTTTCAATTTTGATGAATGGTCAAGATAAGACTAAATATGTTAAACATTTTAATGATTTTTCACTCATTCTTATAGGAAAACATGGGGAACAGTCTACTGACTGGGAAAATACTTAATTAGCAATGAAACAGTTAGGTTGAACCCTTTTGCTTTAACCAAATAAGAATTTACTCGACATCTGAGAGCCACATTTTGTTTCCCTTGTATTATTCTCAGTGAAGCCACAGAGGAGGAGAGTAACGTTTTACACGCTCTAGTATGAAAGCCATTTTCTTGTCCTTCATGGTGGCAAACTGTTCAATTACCATGTCATATAATTTCCCAATAGACCCCAGGTTTTTCACAATAAAGGACTCAAGTTTTAGCGGAAAACCCAGTCACTCCAGATGTGTAGTGATCAGACCCGATGTGGCCGTTAGATTTTATCTTAACTTAGTGGTAATTAACGCAGCTGGGGGGTTATTGTTGTTTTTCACAAAAATATCTCAGATTTACAAAACTGTCGGAACATCTGTACTGCATTGTTTCGAATCCTTTTAAGATTTTATGTACTGTTTATGTAACACAAGTAAAGCTTTTTAATGCATATTTATGACCTAGATGAAGCTTAGGGAAATTATAGATCATGATTTATGTTTTAAACCGTTAAGTTCACTTAGTTAAAATGATTATGAATTTGACACAGGTCATCTCACAAAACTTTAAACAGTGGAATCCTGAAACTTATGAATGAATAGCACAATGAAAACAGAGACTCTCTGTTGGTGTTTGTATTTATATGATGACTCGCAGCTGTGTTTATATGGTGTATGATTTTAAACCCTGCTGAGATTGAAGCGCAACGGTTTTATCCTATGAAATTTTCGCTCATGTCTTTTCCTTGCTATCAATAATTAAGACTAGATCTTGGAATGAAAAAGTAATTTCCCTTGAAAGAAGCGGATAGAATTGACATAAACCCTAGCCCCAAAAACACAGCCCAAGAGGTATCGAAAAGCTCAGTGGGTGCCAATAAAAGTGGAAAAACAGAAATCTTTCTAGCAAAACACAACAACAAGAACAAGTACAAGCCATTGAAGTGGAGAAGTGAAAAACAAGAGAGACTTAAGGTGATTCTCATCTTCAACTCCAAAGCCTTGGTACTCCCAAAAAAAAGTGGGAATGTAATTTCCCAGACTAGGAACATAAGCCAGGAGTAATCTGGCCTGTAATACCTCCTAGTCCTTAAATAAAAGCCCTCCATTTTAAGTCTTCAACCTCGTTTTCCCCCTCCCTCCCTCCCGTTCCCCACCTTTAATAGGATTTGGTAGAAAATGGCTTTGTGAATCGCTCCTCTCCGTCTTGCTCAAGGAAGAGCGGGCTATTCTCATTGAGAAGTGCTTAATTGCTTCAAATGACTGATGATATATCGAGGGAGAAGGGCCTTGAGCCAGGGGCCACATCCAAACACACAACAGATAGCGCTGCTGGACAATGGGAGGATATGGACTGCAGTGTATACCTGTACATGGTGTGTGAGGTTATTGCAACAAAGATGAAATGCTGGGGGTAGACACTTCTCCGTAAGTCTCATAAGTGTGCGTGCTGTGGATGGAACATGCGTAAACATGCGGTTCCCTGCGTGCGTGTGTGCGTGGACTTGCACGGGTGTGTGAAAAAGGGTCGCCAGGCAGTGTGCGTCCTATCGACACCCCAGTAACAGACTAAATTAAAGCTGTGATGAATTGTGGCTGTCATGGCAGGAGAGAGGGGAGACTCTGCACTGTATTCGGCCTCTGATTAGGTAGGAATAGAAAGATACAGAATATCATTATCAATATGTAGCACTATATTTTCATTAGATTTTTCTCTCCACAGTGGACAGCTTGATAGGATGATTTTTCATTTCAAGTAAAGATTAAACATCTTCATGATGTCAGTGAGGAGTTTGGTTGAAGCAGTTTTTGGTGTTTCTTGTTTTAGGAGCGTGTACTGTGATCTCTGTGGTGCCAAAATAGCTTTGATGAACGGGATTTTACTAGTTTCACGTTCATAAAACAATTTAAAAAGCTGGCGAAGGTGCAACATGCGCAATTAAAATGTAAAATGTAGAAAACCTAAAAGCTCTTTCATCACTGTAGGAAGCTCGTGGCCATATGAGAGGCAGCAGCCTTGGGCTGTTTACTTAAAGAAGCAGAAAGTAACAGCAGTTCCAGGGATTGAGGGTTATTGCATGTTTGTGCACTTTGTGCTTTGAAAGTGACAACCTTTGGGTAGACCACAAGGTTTTTTTTTTGTCAGCTGAAGTGATATACCTGAGGAAGCAACATGATACGTGAAAACACAAATGTAGCTCCGGAACTTACAAATGCTCGCTGTAGTTTTCAGGACTAATGAGACAAAAGTAGCTCTTTGAGGTTTGAACCAATACATGTCATAAACAGCTGACGTATTCCTATGAAACCTAACAACTGTTGCTAAAGAACAAGACAAACATGACAGCTGTGTATAGAGTTAGGCAGCCTTGTAAATTACAATAAAATTGTCAGCTCTCTATCGTGGTCTAAACTTGAAACTGAAAATACATCTTACTGGAAATTATCCCGAGTTACTTAGAGAGAAGAGGGAATTGTAGCTGCTATTCAGCAATGTATTTCCACTGTATGCTGTTATGGAGTTGTGGTCATTTGTTTGTGGATTTTGGGCTACAGAGCTTCCACAGATTTGTACATTTGTGAGTTTATGAATCTCCTTATTTTAGTCTATGGTGAGGTAATCAGATGTAAACTGAGCTTGTCAGGCACAACGTGCAATTGTGTGGTATTATACGAACTGTTGAGTGTTTTCTGCTTTCCAGTCTTTTTTATCATTTTCCCTTTTGAATCATCTTAGTTGCTCAACAGTGGCACCAATCACATATATGGAAAAAGGAAACATGATGAGGACTGAACATTGCTTCGTTTATATACTTTAAAAAAAATTAGGGTTTGAGATTTTTAGTGGTCTCAATGCTTGTACTAAACAGGGGTTGTTTTTTGTTATGTTTTGCATAGCTCCGGTATGAGTATGCATTTGTTTAAAACTGTACAATACAGTTTTGTTACTGTGGGCACTTGGACTGACCCCATTATTATCTATGTAAACAGCACATTTAGAAGATAATATGACCTTCTCTAAACCTTAAATATTTGTGCAAGGACATGAAAGATGAGATCTATACAATGCTGTTCTAGCTCCATTTATAGACATGATGTATGGTGGAGAAGGCCTTAGACAAGTACCATCACCTAGTGCAGTAGATAAAAGATAAAGTCACAGTCACACTGCCACAGCCTGCAGTAGAAAAGAATACCTTACAAAATGGGATCTTAATTAACAGTGTACACACATTCACTTAAATCTGATAATATTTTTTATCAATCTGTCTGTTGATGGAGTTAATTTTTTATGTACTTCCTGCTGCCGACAAGGAGATACTTGCTCAGTAATAAGAAAGTAATGTCTCCCCATGTCCTGCTTACATCCTTAGCAAATCCTTGTTTCCTTCCCATCCCCGTTATGCATTCATAGTGTAAATGTCAGTAAAGTTTTGGGTGCTGTGCTTCAGCAGAGAAAGGAGCATACACGGAGGAAGTCGCAGATGATTTAAAATATATATTATATATAATAACTTTACAAACAGCTCAAAAATATCAGCAAACACATGAAGTGTCTCTGTACACTTTGGATCACCATTTGTGTGCTAGCTAAATGTATGGATGTTGTATTTACCCAGAGGTGTAAAAAAAAAAAAAAGTACAAACATTAATGTGTGAGATCTCAGAGATGGAGAAAGATGAAAGAAAGAGAGGTCAGAAGAGGAAGATCAGAGGTTATTCTCAAATCCCAGTAAGTTGATTCTGGTCATTTGGATGTTGAGTTCTCAGTGGGAGAAACTATCACATCTCCCACTGAAAGTGCAATGTCCACATGACCAAATCAGTTTTCTGGGATTTTCCTTATTTGCATCCAGACGCTATTCGCAAAAGTAAGGACTGCTCAGCAAATGTTGGATTAACGGCAAACTTAAATCTTACATAATTTTGTAGCTAATGCTAGATTTTTGATCCATATATGATATGATGCTGGGGTTTTCTGTTTTTTTTTTTAATGAATATACAGTTTACAGCAATGAGCTATGTTGACATAGTGCATAGTCGGCTGTGGCGTTCAAGGCCCATTTAAAGTCACATCACGAGTAGCGTACATCATTATAATTGAAGCTGATGATTAAGCCACTCACCTAATTCTATCTTTTATATTAGCTTGATATTGTCTAAGGGTTATAAATCAGCTCTTATTGCTCATATTACATTTGCTTTTCTCAGTTATCTTTATGCATGAAGAGCAGTAAACCTCAAAGCAGTAACAGCAGCACTAGTAAGCTGATCACAGCATGTATACAAAGAATAACCTACTGGAGGTCACAATGCAAATTATGCATCTTATTTCTAAGTGATTATCTTCCCCACACCACACTGCTACATCTGATCTTAGCGTTTTCCCACCTGCCAAGTTCTAAAGTTATTAACTGATAATAACAGTAATCGCTGTGTATTTTATAATAAAATATGATCATTTAGATCGACAGTGATCATCTAACTGTGAAAATGTCAAAACCCATTTATGTTATTGTAGCTTTTCAGGTAATAACACTCCAATATCTGACCAATGTATGGGTTTGTAGTTTTTTTGTTTAGATAATACCGGCCAATTAAATAAACTCTAAAGCAAACCATATATGAAATCAGCCTAGCTCAACATGACTCTGCCTATTTCAGGTAACACATGGGAAACTATTTTTGGTGACACAATCCTAGAAATTCAGTGGCAAGTGGAATTCACATATATTCTCTCATGGCGGTAGACTGTCTATGTGTATATACTGTTTTATCAGTGACCCGTATCCTGTTTACCTGATAGAGGCAAAAACTCAGTGTCGAAACTCCTTAAAAGTCAAAGCCAAAGGGGCGAGGGGGTGGAGGAGCGCATCCAAACGTATACCACATGTTATCACACACATACACACACACTCTCACACTCTCCACCAGCCGCAGGGCGCCATGGTTACCTTGGAACTTTAACGTGGACCAGCTGGTGTACTTGGGTTGTGAAATTGCATTGCACTCTCGCGCGCACAGACACACAGACACACACACACACACACATTTGCAGAGGATCAAAGGGAGTTGGAGCCCTGCACAGCAGCCCTTCTGCTCCTGCCCTTGGCTAAATGGACGACCAAACATTCCAGGCTGTCCAGCCCAGTAATATCTGGCCCGCAGCCTAATGAAGATGGACTGTGTTTATAATTCTCATGTTTGCTCTGATCACTAACATAATCCTTTCTATACACACAACATGGAGATAGAAAACACTGTTTCTGCTTCTTCACGTTAAGTCAAAGTGCAGGAGAAGAAGAGACGAATGAAAGCGGTACCTAAAGCTGAAATACGAGCCCCTGTTTCAGTAGACTTTGTAGCTCTTTGCATTTTCACACAGGGCATCACATGATCTCAAACAAAAGAGAAGGCACCAAGGGATGTTTTTCTGCCTGCTTGAGACTTTGACACCTGCTTCGCCGCAGCAAATTGGAATGGCTCACTCTCAAATGAGATTTCTGCCTGCCGCATGAGGAGAGAAAAAAGGTCACCCATTACAACTATTCTACATGATTCACAGAGTTATCACATCTCTGCTCGCCTAGCTTCCCTTTAATTAGCTTCGGGGACCTGGGCAAGGTGTATAAGTGTGCGTGTGTGCGTGTTTGTGAATGTGTCTCTCTCATATATACAGAGGATCTTTTTCTTTCTTGCTTCTTTCTCTCCCTTCATCTGTGTTTGGGCCAAAATTAAAATCCCCATGTTGCTTTTCAGGGACATACTATATTTTTCTAACAACAAATGCATTGACCCATGAAATCTGCCCTTATTTAGCTTGCACTGTGAAGCAGAGATTACTCTTATCACTAAGATGCATGCTACACTGAGTATGACTGCAGCGATGTGGTGCAGTTTAATGCTGAATGTGAAGGTGGTCTTTTGATTTTTTGTGACTAAATAAATGACAAGTTGCAGTAGACTTCTCCTTATCATTCGAGAGCTCCTACACATGATAAATTCAAGGCGGCATTTTCTGTGTCTCACATATCCCTGTAAACCATTCCCTTCTGAAATCCCTGTAAACAGAACATTTGGACAACTGGGGAGGGGAGGGGTAGACTGATAATAAGTTTTATGTTTAGATTTTTGAGACTCTATTTTACTTTGCACTAGCATGTTGGTTTGCTGAAAGTTGTCTAACGCTTAAATGATCCTTATTTGCACAGCTACTCGTACTTTTGTAGTTATTCTGTATTGAAGATTCAAAAATATCCAGGAAGAAAATAAACTTGGCGAGATGGGATAAATGTAGGAGAAGACATTGGATCCTTCTTTTGTGTGTGTTTTCTTGTTTGTTTGGTTGTTTTTAGAAAAGAACTCATCATAACCTTTAATACAATTTGGATGCAGTCATTTTCAGAGGTTTGGAAAGGAGGAGCATTGATTTGGTGTTCACTTTAAATTATATGGTCAGATATATGTGATTTATTAGTAATTTAAGATGTTTATTGTAGCAACACGGCCCATATATTGTGATCATGTAAGACATGTGAATTACACCTGAAATGATTAGTGGGTAAATGACTATTAAATATAGAAACAACTGGTCTAGATTGATCATTTTTTTCAGATTTAGTGCTGTTTGTTAGATGAAAAGGTTTTCATCTATTCTCAATTACCTTAGGCTCAAGAAATGTAAGCATCTTTTTAGTATGTATTACATTAAGTATTTAAGCATGTATTACTTACGTGCTATTAATAAACTGATTAATCAATTTATGCAGAAACATAATACAGAATATCAATAATTAAAATGTTATTTCCAGAATCACATCTTTCTTTCTTTTTTTTAATTTATGGACTTAGCACTTACTTACATAGGTACTACTCCAATTCATATTGACATCCAAGCTAATTTTCCTTTAACTTTATTGTCATTTTACATTTTTTTTTAAAGTCTTGTGAGTCAAAAAGTAATTGCACCAGTGTTATAATAAGTAATAAAACTGTATCAAAGCCTGTAAGCTAGTTCAGGTGAAAAACGTGAGCTGCTTGATACAAACTGACTTGCCTCACTCTCACCATGTCACGTACCAATCACACTCTTCCAATCTTTGCTATCTATTTAAGCCACAGAATATCACATTTCTCCCTCTGACATCTTGTCCGTGTTGCTGCCCCGCATTGCTGCATGCTGTTTCAACCCCTTCACCACCCCACCATTCACCTGTGGACTCCAGGTGGATATTTACTCATCACTCCCCAATTTCTGTGTGTATCATATTTGCAGGGAGTGATGAGCTTTGGAGCCTGGGTGCCAAACTGTAAAGACACATACACACTGGAAGCTGTTTGTTCATTGCACATCGGTTTGAAGCCGACGCAGACATTGCAAACATTTGTGCTACCAGATCACATTTCAGTCACTGGTATTCGTCACTCTCACTGGAAGTTGCGAAGAGTTTATCGTGACATCCGTTCATTTCACCAGCAGTTTTTTCACGCGTAGTTGCTCGAAGTTGCCAAATATCGTTCACTTTTCATCGTCTCTCATTGCCACATCTCTGCAGATCACTTCTGGTGTATACATGTTTTTATCATCCTCTGCGGTGATAATAAATCATTTCATGTCAAGTTAAAATATTATTGCTTTATTGTTTAATAATTTTGATTTTAAGTTAGGCTAAATAACTTGGCTGTCAAATTTTGGACTGAACCAATTGGCCAAATTCGGCTTAAATTCTGCTTCAGGTGTAGCAGCTAATATTAGTTCAGACAAGAGTGAAGTGAACAGAGACTTTAACCTCTTAACATCTAGTGTATCATATAGGATGTACCAAATATCATATCAATTAAAACATATATGCAAATTAATATTTGATTAATTAAATGAAAATGATTAGAAAGGTCAAGAAATACTCCATTTAAAAAAAAAAAGTGTATTTTCTGGCAATTATTTCACCTTTCAGGCTTTTAAGGAGTACATTGTGGGTTTCTCCAATGCTTTTATCATTGCATGAATATATGTACACAACCAGACTGTGGTGTCTCAGCTGTATGTGTTCTGGCCCACACTCACACACACTCATAGACCCAGTTCATCAATACCAAGGGGGTTTAATCAACTCTCAGAGGAAGACATCATTGCATTTAGAATCAAACCTATGGAATCAATACCTGTGTTACACTTAAAATGACAAAGCGCTTAGCTGCTGCTCACGCTGCCACACAGCCCCGGGGTAAGTTTTGAATGTATGGAAGGATGATTTTACGGTTTTGATTTTGGTTGTGTGATAGATCATTGATGATCTGAATCCCTCGGGTAGTTATTTTCACCAGTGAAATAGCTGAACTCCAACAAATACAAGTAGGCCTAATGCAATAACTACAGCGAACTACTGTGAAACCATCCGACTGTTCTTTGGAAACAATTAAATCATCAATACCAGCTTTTTGTGCTTGCTGGATTTTAGTACCTTTACGCTCTTTTATAAGATTGTCAACCTAAAAAGGGTCAATAAGTCACTATAATGCCAGCAAACCTTATATAATTAGGTGAATGCAAGCTCAACTGGGCAAGTAATGTTCATTTAACTATGTTTAATCACAAAACCAGGCCAGTCAAGACTAATATGTTTTTTTTATAACTAATTTTGAGGAAGATTTTGATACCAACAATGTAAACAGATTGTATTATAGCAAAGCTTTTCCTGCTTATCAACAGAGCTGCTGTCGTAATTAAAACAAAGCTCTTAAGAGTCTTAGGAATCCTCACTTTTGAATCAGTCTCTGCATTTTTAATTGAAAAGAGGAAGCTGAATTATAAAAGTAAAGTGTTTTTCTTATACCTTGCTAATCTAATGATGAACTTTTGGAATTTTAAAGGGTTTAAGTGGTGTGTTAGTATGACGTCGGGGGACCTTCACTTTAAGCCAATATGTCAATATCAGCTTAAGTGAAGGGCTGGCTTGAAAGCTAACCACAGAATCAGACTAAGTGTGAATTTCCATTTCTCTCAGATGGTTGGTAATTACAGCTGAGCTCTCTTATCCTCATTCTCTCAAAGTGTCTTTGCCCACAGTGTGCGAGCAAGTACATATGCGCAAGATAGAAAGAGGAGGAGAGAGAGTGCAAGAGAATCAGTCTTATATATTATTTCAGTCACGCTGGCCACATCTGAAAACATTTCACAGGCAGTGCAAGGGAAATGTAAATCTAAGTTTGCTGAATCCAACGCGCACGCACACACACACATACCCACGCAAAGGAGAGAAAAAAAAGCCTTGTCTCCCCACTCTCCCTTATACACACATAATGCATTAAAATGGAAAACAGCTCACACTGGCCCCGGCATTGAAGGGGGCCCTAATATTTGTTTTTCACTCCCCTGTAGTGTCCTCATTGCCAATGACCAAATTTATAATAATCTCTAGCTCAGAGTCCAGCGCTGCTTTCAGAATCCATAATCACCTCTGCAAAGGTTTCTTCAGTGTGGCCATGGCCGGCTACATACCCACTTTCTTTTAGCTCTGCTTCAGTGATACTGCACTTGGCCCCAACCTCTGCAATCTGCCGGTGGTCATGATTGTCTGTCTTTACAAGGACAACCCAACCTCAGTGAGGTATTGCATGCAGTCATCTGGCTTATCACTGAGTTTTACTCCTGTCGGCCAATTAACATCCCTGTGACAAAGACTGCATACACTGTTTTCATACATGTGAGCAGTTAGCGTCCTTGCTTCTGGCCTTTTTGCCAATGTCTTTGCTGTGGTACGAGCTCAGGACCTAACTATCTATCAGTGATGCTTACAAACTACTGCTCAATTTTATGTAATTCAGAGTATAACATATATATACAGGACAATTAAAAAAGTGGAACAGAATGCAATAATACTGTTCTCCAAAACTTTGAGACGTGTCTTTCTAGGTAAACATGTTTTGGTTGCAAAAATGAAAAACACACAAATTAATTACATGCATCAATAGTCGGGCATCAAAAATGGCTGTGGTTTGTCACTGGGAGAGAGAAAATTCAATTGTTTTGCTGCAGATTTTGTGCTACTGAAAACGAGCAAATCTCTTTAGAGACTTGAAATGAGCAACGTTAATATCTTCAATAATCTGGTGAAGTTTAAAATTATTTAAATAGTGTGTGTGGGTATGTTGGCCAGCTTGTGTGTGCTGAACCTGCACTCACCCTAGAGCTATATAACCAATGGGCATTCTGAGCATGTGCACACGGGCCTATGCACAGTTGGGGGGCCATCCAAAAGCCAAGTAAGAAAAAAAATAGTCTTGAAAATCTTTAGATCTTGAAACTATGTTGTCTATCTATCTATCTATCTATCTATCTATCTATCTATCTATCTATCTATCTATCTATCTTCTCTCTCTCTATCTATCTATCTATCTATCTATCTATCTATCTATCTATCATCTATCTATCTATCTATCATCTATCTTTCTATCATCTATCTATCATCATCTATCTATCTATCTATCATCTATCTTTCTATCATCTATCTATCTATCTATAATCTATCTATCTTTCTATCTATCTATCTCTCTCTCTCTCTCTCTCTCTCTCTCTCTCTCTCTCTCTCTCTCTCTCTCTCTCTCTCTCTCTCTCTCTCACTAGATCTTACTATGGGTTGAATACAGAAATACTTCATATTTTGCTTGCTACTTCCTCTCCTATTGCAGTTAATTACTCCTATTAGAGACTATGCTGTAAGTAAGTAGAGACAACTGATCATTTGATCTTTACTGATTTGCTGTTTGTGCAAAGACGTTTTATGAAAATATACATAAATTAAACCTTCACAGGGTATATTTCTGATTTGCCTGTGTTAAATCTTGATTTTTTTTTTTTAAACAGAAAAAAGTATGTGTAAATTATTACTTAAACTCTCATCTGGCAGGAATGAATTGTGAACAGATTAAACTTTAAATATTATTTTAATATTTCTGAACATGAACTGCTGCATTTTTTGTGTCCATAAAAACTGATTTTTAACTAATGTATTTCAGTAGAAAAGTTTGTGGAGAGGAATGCAAAAAAAGTAATAATTGTTTATCAACACAAATCAGTTGATTAAAGGTTGTGACAACATCATGAACTCCTCTGAGATGGTGTTGTTCTGGCAAAAGCTGCTAAAGTAGGAGTAGGAAAGTGAGATGTTGTTTTCTCTCTCCAGAGACAGGAGAGAGAAAACAACAGGTGTGTGTGTGTGTGTGTGTGTGTGTGTGTGTGTGTGTGTGTGTGTGTGTGTGTGTGTGTGTGTGTGTGTGCGTGCGCGCGGCAACAATGCTGATTAAGTTCAGCATTGTCTCATGACTAAAGCCTGTAGTTTACTTTGTCTGCACTCAAATGGAGACAGTCCACTACTGCCTCCTGTGGCCAAGTGCCATAGCCTACAA
>VUQR01016604.1:0-11909 GCA_015108515.1 Hemichromis elongatus
TTGATGCAGCGGCTGCAGTGATGCGGACGCTGTACCGGTCCGTTGTGGTGAAGAGAGAGCTGAGTATAAAAGCGAGGCTCTCGATTTACCGGTCGATCTACGCCCCTACCCTCACCTATGGTCATGAGCTGTGGGTAGTGACCGAAAGAACGAGATCGCGAATACAAGCGGCTGAAATGGGCTTCCTCCGAAGGGTGGCTGGCCTCTCCCTTAGAGATAGGGTGAGAAGTTCGGCCATTCGGGAGGGGCTCAGAGTAGAACCGCTGCTCCTCCACATCGAAAGGAGCCAGTTGAGGTGGTTCGGGCATCTGACCAGGATGCCCCCCGGGCGCCTCCTGGGTGAGGTTTTCCGAGCTTGTCCCACTGGGAGGAGACCCCGGGGCAGACCCAGGACACGCTGGAGAGATTATATCTCTCGGCTGGCCTGGGAACGCCTTGGAGTTCCCCCCGATAAGCTGGAGGAGGTGGCTGGGGAGAGGGAGGTCTGGGCTTCTCTGTTTAGGCTGCTGCCCCCGCGACCCGGCCTCGGATAAGCGGAAGAAAATGGATGGATGGATGGATGGATGGAGAACTGATTCAGCAGTTTTTACTTCAATACCCACAATGCCACCAGTGACCTTTGACATCATCAAGTATGCTGGTGTTCCAATTGTACAAATTGTGAGTCTGTACTCACGTACGTGAGAATTGAGAAAGGGCCAGATTAATCTGGCTCCAAAACTAAAGTCAAACAAACACTGCAGCACACCGAGAGTTAAAAACTGTCTAAATTCTTTCATCTTTAATAAAATGATCAGCATTGCTGCTTTACCAGGTGAAACAATTAAGTTTAACATCCAGGCATCCATAAAAACAGAATTTATTAAATTCAACAGAGTTAGAAGTTAGCAGGATGATAGCTCGCTAGTTTCACTAGTCACCTAAACATGATATACCATGTTCTGAGAGATTTGTGGAAAAGATTTAAATGGAAAGCTCTGCTATTACATTCAACATAAATCAAAACAGAAAACTATATATTCATCTGATATATACAAAAAAAACTTGAATTTTACAGTGTTTATTAAAGGATTATCAGATCAAATAAGTTAAATGTCACGGTTATTACTGCCTGGACGGAAACAGCGGCGGTTTCCAAATTCAGAGGCTGCATCCTCCTGAGGACCCGGCCTTCACGGTGTAAGTGGGCTGGGTCTCCAAAAGCCTCCAATTACGCTCCTTCCAGTTGTCATCTTTATAGGTTCCCCCAGTTTTGCAAGCTGTTTGTTCTCATTTACGTGCGCCACCGTCCCTCCCTCCTTGTTTTCAGTTCTTTAACTTCTTCACTTTTATTTAGTGCATGGGGATCTGCCAGGCCGGGAGCCGTTGCCAGTCCCCTTTGAGGTTTTCCCCAAACCACAGCGCAGTTCATGTCCAAGCATTCACCTTAAACTAATAAAACACTGTCAAACATAAAATGAAGGCATAGGCCCAGCTAGTGAATCACATCATTTCAACACTAAGTCAAAACCACAACATGCCTTTGATTTGTGTTTCTGTTTCTGTCCTTCCAGTTTCCCAGCATGCTCTGGCTGTGCTGGTGGAGGTGAATGAGGGGGAAAGGTCTGTCCTACTGTCATGTGTGCATTCAGGTTCTATATCTGAGGACAACACCACAGTGATGTGGACTCGCAGTGACCTTGAGCCTAAATCTGTCCACCTACGACAAGAAGGAGGAGATGATCCTAGAGGACAAAACCAGCGTTACAGCAGGCGCACATCAATGAATCGTTACGCTTTCATCATAAAAGACTTTAGTCTTACTCTAAAAAAACCCACAAAGACTGACAGCGGCAACTACACCTGCTCCATCAGTGCTGGAGGAAAAGAACAGAGACTTGAAGACATCCAGCTGCAGGTCAAAGGTCAGCAGCAAATTATAACACCTGCTATAATATAAAGTCATATTTAGTACTGAAGACAAAGGTCAGAGGTTAAACTAAACTCTGTGGCGGAGGTATGGTCCTTGGCTCAGCTACAGGGGAGGGGTGGAGCAGTGAGTTGTGTGGGGTCTGAATCATTACAAACTGTTCTGAAAGTCTTGATGAAACCAGCAGCAAATTTTGTAGACTTCACTTCACTGAAAACAGCAAAACAAGAGGAACAAAGTAGAAGAAAAAAAATCTTAGTGCTACAAGACGCTGCTCAGTCTCCTGCATGGGGTGGGAGATTTTGTCCAACAGGGATGACAGCTTAGCCACCATTCTCCTGTCGCTCACCTCCTCCACTGGGTCCAGAGGGCATCCTAGAACAGAACTGGGCCTTCGGATCAGCCTGTTCAGTCTCTTTCTGTCCCCGGCAGAGATGCTGCCGCCCCAGCAGACCACACCATAAAAAATGGCAGAGGCCACAACAGAGTCATAGAAGGTCTTCAGGAGTAGGCCCTTACAGCCTGCTCTGTCCTTTCCTGTAGGCGTCTGAATTATGAGTCCAGTCCAGTTTATTGTTCAGATAAACACCAAGGTACCTGTAGCTGTCCACAGCCTCCATGTCCATCCCTTGGATGTTTAGTGGTTGCAGTGGAGGATGTTTGTGCCTGCGGAAGTCTACCACCAGCTCCTTGGTTTTACTAGTGTTGGTCTGGAGGTAGTTCTGCTGGCACCAGTCCACAAAGCCTTGGGTCAGTTCTCTGTACTCCTTGTCGTCCCCATCACTGATGAGGCCGACTATTGCAGAGTCATCAGATTACTTCTGCAGGAAGCACTGGGTGGAGTTGTGAGAGAAGTCTGCAGTGTAGATTGTGAAGAGAACCATTCCCTGTGGGGCCCAAGTACTGCAGACACTGCTGTCTGAAACACAGCGCTGAGTTATTACATGCTGTGGTCAGTTAGTGAGGTAGTCCAGTAGCCATGTTGTGAGATCAAGTCAAGGATGGTCAAGTCGCTTTATTATCATTCCAACCATGTGTAGTGGTGCAGTACTCAGTGAAACGAGACAATATTTCTCCAAGATCATGGTTCTACATGTGACATATAGCAGACAATCAACAAGGGACTACATAAAGTGCAATTTGCAAAAGTTGCAAAGAAAAAACAAAACAAAACAAAGACGGTGCAAATTGCAAAAAAATCAAAAAAGAGATACTCATGTGTCCACTCCTGTGTTCTCCAGCTTGTCCTCCAGGATTGTGGGAAAAATGGAGTTGAATTTTTTTTTGTCTTCTCAGACCAGCAGGTGGAGGTGAAGGTGGAGGAAGGGTCAGCGTCTGTCATCCTGCCCTGCAACACTAAACCTGACCTTCCTGAGGACACCACAGTGGAGTGGACTCGCTCTGACCTCGGATTCATGGTGGTCCATAAGTATTCTAACAGAAATGACGATCTTATGACTCAGGATGAAGTTTACACGAGTAGAACGAAGTTGAATGAAGACCTGCTGAGAACTGGAGACCTCAGTCTGACCCTGAATTACCCCAGAGAGAGAGACAGTGGGAGATACATCTGCACCATCTACAGGGGCAAAGACATACTGAGACAGAAAGTAGTGCTGCAGGTCAAAGGTCAGTGTTGTAAACGCAGGTCAAAGGTCAATACTTTAGACACAGCTTAGAGATCAGAAGTCTTCTTTTTTTTCCCATGTTTAACCACAGAACCATTTCCATCCTGGGCCAAAGATCTTCTGGTTCTCCTGTTTGTCTTTGTGATTTCTGGATGTCTGTTATATTTTTTTCGTCACTATTACATGTCAGGTGAGTCTCTCCTACTACACTACCCATAATACTACTGGTTAACAGGTCTCCTCTGGTGACTGTTCATCCAACATGTCTGCTGCACCTTACAGGAAGCTGCAGACTAGGTACCAAATAATAGGTCAGGAAAACATAAGGGGTGTCCAAAATCATGGGTTGCATCCTCATGAGGCCGCATTTGTAGACCGATTACGTCACAGCAATGTAGGCTGTCCAAATTCTTAGACTCCTCAGAATGCGGCCGACAAATGCCTCCTCATTTCTCCAGATTTTGAGGATGGGTCCGGTGTATCTGCTAAGATATTCATCGGGTGTACTCATGTTGTAGAGTGTGTTTAACTGCATTATGCCTACTGTTGTTTAACAGAGAGACAGTATTTTTGTTGTTACCACAAGGGGGTACTGTTACATTGTACAGGCACGTATGCTGCGTCATCACGCCTTTGAGAGAAGAGAGTTCTGTAACAAAAATGGCACCCGTGAGGGAAAAGATTTGCCGCGTGTTAACGTGAAATAAAGTTTACAAGATATTAAGGAGATTTTTGCCTCCGTCGTCATTTTCCCTCGAGTTGATCGCTGTCGATGCTGCAATACTCAACAGTATCCTTCGTGGCCCACCAAATCCCAGAATTCCTAGCGGGGCCCAGCCAATTCAAGTTTCCAATAATGGCGGCCGCTCCTAAGTTTCAATATTGCTCTTATTACTCATTCTGGGTCATAAAATAAACTTTAAAGATATTTTTAGGCAAGAATGTAGCTGTGTAAATTTTAAATATCTGCTCGGTTTATCAGGACATCACATATTTGCGAACATGCTTTGATGGTTTCAGAGACGCCTGTTACCCACCAGCTGAATAGCTAGCCGACTTACAAGAACATCCCCTTGCAGTCTTCCCCTACTCTGGTTAAACATGATATATAAGTCACTTAGACAACTTAAATGTGTTATCGTTTGGCCTTTTTTAGTGTTTTATTTCTTCCTGAGTAAATCGGCTTGGCTGAGATTACAGCTGAATAAACGTCAAAACGTGTGAGATGATGGAGAGTTTACTTCAGTGTCCTGTTATGATAGCAAGGAGCAGACGGCTACATCCACACGTACGCAGCTGTTTTGGTCACTGAAAATGGAGATTTTTAAGAACTCCTGCCAGGGTAGAGATGTTTAAAAAAACTCAATTTTTAGCGTTTAATTGTGGATGGAGTTATTTTTCCAAAACTGCATGTGTGGACGGGATTTTTTTTTTTTTTTAACTAAAATGAAAACGGAAAATCTCTGTTTTCAAAAATACCAGTGTACGTGTGAACGTAGCCCGAGACAGCTGGTGACATAAATCTGAAGGCTAGACTGTCCAAATTCACCAGCCGCTCACTTCCGGCCTACCCCACCTCATGAGGACCCAGCCCATGTAGATCGCAAAGGCCGGGTCCTCAGGAGGATGCAGCCCATGAATTTGGACACCCCATCATGAAAAAGCAGACAATCTGACTGACACTAGAAGACATGGAGGGGACAGGGAGGTTATGTGACCATCACAGCTGCTGCTGTTGTTATCATGTTGTGCTTGTTGTCCTTTCAGTTTACAAGGTGGAGGTGGATTCAGGGGTGGAGTCTGTTAAGCTGCCTTGCAAAACTATAGTTAAACTCCTCAAAGGCATTAAAGTGGAGTGGAAGGACGTCATTGACAGGAAGGTCCATGTGTACGAGAACGGCTCTGACCAGCCTAAAGAACAGCACAAGGATTACAGAAACCGAACAAATACAAAGAGGACATCTCTACTGAAACCTGGAGACCTCAGTCTGACCCTGAAACATCCCACAGATGACGACACCTCCACCTACACCTGCACTATCTACAGCAGAAAGGGAAAAATGCTGACAAGGAAAAAAGTGCTGCTCCATGTCAGAGGTCAGCACACAGTTTTTACTTCTGTTTTATATAACATATTTTACATTTGACAGAAATCTCTCTCCATAGTTGAGCCTCTTGGTCAGTACAGGTCCTCGGTGGTTTAGAAAGGTAGAGCTTATTGATCACCAGCAGGCTGGATGATATATAAGATCATAAAACAGAAGGATCATTTATCAGATCACTTAAAAATGTTTCATAGAGGGTCTAGACTGGAAATGAAGTAATGAGAAATTATGATACTAAAACCTATGAAAGTACTGTCCTGATGTCTACAGTAATCATTATACCTCCAAGTGCTGCCATAAAGTTGCCTCTCTTTGCTTTGACTCTGTCTCCAACATGAGGTGATGCAGATGGTCTTTACATGAATGGAATCACAGATGCTATTATTACAGCTACAACTTCAGTTGTTGTAATTTGACAATCAGATTATCGCTGATTGGAGTTATTAGTTTTGTTGATCCAGCTAACACACAGAGAGTCTGAGTATATCAAACTTCTTTCATGGAACACCCCTCAGGTAACACGTTCAGAGTTTCCTGCAGTGAACATTTTGATTCTCTTCAAAGATGGCAAACAACGCTGTGACTGTTTGAGTTCTTTAAGAAACACCTCTTCTGCTGATTGGGCAGAAACCTAAGACGACGCTGTTTCTGTTCAATGGAGCAGTGGGACATGTTTCAGACTAGAACCGTGTAAACATTTCATTGGAAAGATTTCATTTGATCCAGTCAGACAAAACATGGTCAGAGCTGCTGCTGTTAGTACAACTCATGTTCTGCTTTTTTGTCCTCTCAGTCCCCCAGGTGGGTGTGGATTCAAGGTCAGTGTCTGTCCTGCTGCCCTGCATAGCTACAAAAGAACTGCCTGAAGGTGCTAAAGTGGAGTGGATGTCGAGAGTCAACAGGAAGGTCCATGTGTATGAGAACGGATCTGACCAGCTTAAAGATCAGGACAACTTTCACAGAGACCGAACAGAGATGAATAAAGACCTGCTGGAAACTGGAGACCTCAGTCTGACCCTGAAATACCCGACAGACTGGGACACTGACATCTACACCTGCACCGTCTACAGCAGGGACGGAAACATCCTTATGATGAAACAAGTGGAGCTAAAAGTCAGAGGTCAGTGCTGCAATGTGTGTGAGCTCCAGGGATAATGAGATGATAAGATCTTCATTATCAGCAGTTAGACAGTTAGATCTGCTCTGTGAACACAAACCAGACTTTTTGCTTTAGACTGTTTGTGAACCTCCAGGATTCAGTGAAACTACAGACAGAGAGATAAAACTCTGAAAACCTGCTGCTGCTGTCTGTACATCTCATTTTGTATTTGTTGTCCTCTCAGTCTGTCAGGTTGAGGTGGAGGAAGGGGCTGAGTCTGTAGAGCTGCCCTTCAAGACCACAAAAGATCTGCCTGACAATGCTAAAGTGGTGTGGTGGAACAATGACGACAGGAAGGTCCACGTGTATAAGAACGGCTCTGATCAGCCTGAAGAACAGCACCAGGTTTACAGAGACCGAACGAAGATAAAGACATCTCCGCTGAAAACTGGAGACCTCAGTCTGGCCCTGAAATACCCCAGAGACAGAGACAGTGGGAAATACAGCTGTAGAGTTTATGGGGAGATCAAGAGATACAAAAGAGTGCTGCTAAAAGTCAAAGGTTTGTTTGCTTGTTTTTTGTTTGTTTGTTTGTGTCTTACTGTCTGACTGTGTTGTGTCTCCTCTGCAGGGAGAGTTCAGGTCCAGGATCAAACAGGGGACATCAGGAACAGAAGCAGCTCCATTGATCCGACTCCTCTGATGGCTGATCAATCAGTTTGATCTGTGTGTTCTTTGATTATTGATCAGTGATGTCAGAGTGGAGTCAGTGTGATGTTGTTGTTGTGTGTTTGAAACTTTTAGTGTTCACGAAGGTCTCTGCTGCTGTACTGACTTCATATAAACTTTCATATATACTTAATGTATAAAGAAAGAAAAGAAGAAATAAAGACATCTACTGCAAAAATAAATATTTTTCATCAACATTTAAAATCTTGACCTATACTTGTTGGTTGGATCTGCTGTATGTAAGTCAACTCATCAGCAAGTTGAGGCACATAGTTAAAATAAAAATTTCAGTTCTGTTTAGTTCAGCTCAAAAATTAATACTTTGTTTGCAGGCCCTTTGTGATGACATCATACAATGGAGACAGATTTCTACACATGTTATACCAGGTGATGCCAGAAGATGGCATCACCTGGTATAACATGTTATAACAACTTTCTCAGGGAAAATCTATCTAATAGAACATGGTCACATAGTAACAGAAAACTCATCGGGTTTCACTAACTAATATGACAAGGTCAAACACATTTTAGTCATCAGGGGGAATGAGCAAGATCATCCCATTCATAGGTCGGACATAAAGTTTTGGCCCCTCTTTCTTGATGACCTTTATTTGCACTTTGTGCACCCTTCCATCTTTAATAGTATAGACATCAACAATGATTCCTAAGAGCCAGTTGTTTCTGCTGCACTGACTGTCTTTAAGCAGCACCACACATCCTTGCTTAAGGTTAGGCCGGTCACATGTCCACTTGGTTGACAGATACTTTTTCGCCGCCTGTTCCAAAATGCGTTAGACAAGCTTTGGCCCCTGCGCCACTGCTGCTTCAATAAATCTTTATGCCGAAAATCTCCTTCTGGTACCAGACTTGGACCTACTTTCTGAGTAAGCAATGAAGCAGGTGTGAGAATGAAAGGATCTGTTGGATTTCTTGACACAGGCACTAATGGTCAACTGTTCACAATGGCTGAATGTTGCGAGTACCTTGTGTAATTTTGGAGGACCCCATCTGAAGAAGCATCGAGTCCAGGATGCAACGTGTGATGCCGATCCTCCTTTCCCATGCTCCTCCCATATAAGAGGAATGTGGGATTTTGAAGGTCCACTGTGTTCTGACAGAAACATCTCCATGGCTTTCTCATCAAGATTTGACAGAATTCCCATATCTTTGCAAGCTCTGGTGAAATTAGTGCCCCTGTCAGAGCATATGTTCTTCAAAGGCCCTCAAATCGCCATAAACCTTCTGAATGCGTTTATAAAACTGGAGGAATTCAATAACTAAATTACCTCAATGTCTATAGCTCTGACACACAGACAGGTGAAGAGGACAGCCCACCTCTTACTATCAGAGTGGCCTTCTCTTGTGCAACTGGCTGATGAAGACCAGGGCCCAAACACATCAATGCCAATATTGCTATAAGGTGGTTCCATGCTGAGCCTGTCTGGTGGCAATTCTGTCATCTTTTGAACTTCACACTTCCCTCTCAGCCTTTGACAAGTGACACACTCACAAGTCTATTAATGCATCTCCTGCCACCAGTGATCCAGTAACCTGCAGATCGGACAGCTCCTTCAGTGAAGAGTGACGTACCTGCTCATGAATGTGTTGCATTAAAAGAGTGGTTCCAGAATCAGTGGCCATTTTTCATGGAACACTATTTTTGCTTCAGTGAGACGACCCCCAATCCTTAATAGCCCATCTGAGTCAATGAAACGATCAACGAATTGGCTGCTCTTGGGAATGCTGACATTTGATGTAAGACTCTTTCCAGTTTCTTTCCTATAGATCTCCTGTTGAACTGTTTAAGGACTGTTACTGACAGTGTTGTGACTTGAGGGCTGATTTCACTGTCTTGATCTGGTCCAAAAGGTCCAAGAGGTGTCCTGCTGTGAGCATGGACTTTAAATCGTCATCCACGTAAAAGTCATCAGTGACAAACTGTTCTGCATCCTCCACATACTCCCCATTACTGCTCCCGCGGTGACTGTAACACAGTCAGTTCTTCTTTTACTGTTACTTTTTGTGAATCACACACTTTAAAACTTCTTAAACACACACAAAGTAACTCCACCAAAGTGCCTATTTAGGGTCACTTTTGCCGGTCCCAAGCCGGATAAAGGAGGAAGGTTGGAAGGGTTGGACAAAAAAAACAAACACTAATTACTAAAAAAACATTGAATTTGTAGTTCTACATATATTCTGAATGACACAATCTTTCCTCACTATTTACCCTGTTTAAGGAAACTGCCCTGCACAAAACTCTATGAACATGGCAATATGTGTTACTGTTAGCTGTTACCCCATCCTCATTGTTCATTGTAATGGAGGTGTATGCGGCACTGTTTTTGCTTTTGGAGTTTCAGCTGATCTCCATTGCTGTGTATGCTAGCTTTCACTAGAGCCCTGCCATATTGTGTCATGGTTTTTCTTTCACTGTCTGTATTGAAAGACATGGCACTTGAAGCATTATATAATTACTGTGGAAAGTCAGTGAATGTGTCAGCTAATATATGTGACTTAAGAAGATGTGTTAACCTTATGTTACACTAAGGTAACATTTTCAGTTAAAACAGAAAAATAGGGTTTGGAAGGTTTGGAAACAGTGGTCCTGAGACTGAGTATGTCCATGCAGAGAGAATATTGTTTTGTTTGTTGTTTTGTAACAGACACTTAGTACAGATGAGTGAAGGCGAGGGCTGCATGCCAGTATCTTCATTCATCTCTCATCACTATTTCCCGTGTTTGTGAACACAACAATACTGCATTCACATTTACTCTATAGAATTTGGATTGAGAAAGTGCAGCTAACTCTCCAGGGATTAATGTTTTTAATTCCCACCAAACAAGATGACAGCACAACGTTAATTAGGACTCAAATGGTACAGCAGTCAGATGGATATCAGTGTATAACTTCAGAACCTGCACTATGCATACTACAAACATCAGACTGAAATTTTCCATTTTTGAAGTGTTTAAATAACATCAGAACAAGCGGAAGTAATGTTATTTTAATGTTTTACCAAGGAAAGGTAACTCGTACATGGGCAGGCAATTAATAAAAACACCAGCAAGTAATAACAGTGTAGAAAAAAAAGATTTCTTCTGATAAACATTCCTCATTACATTCCTTTATTGCTTTACTAGATAAAAAAAAAAGTTTTTTTTGTAATATTTTCTGTTTCAGCTCTTTAAATTTGATTGTCATAAAGTATCTAAAAAGAAACAAGTTGCCTCTTCAGCTGATTAATTTTCCTTCAGTTTAAATCATAAATTTCCATCTTCAGTGGCACAGTTTAGAAATTTTACTCTCAATCTTGCTATCCAACCTTTCCTTATCTTCAGGGTTCATGGGTTGTCACCATGGAGACAAGCAGGTTGTTTTCTGCATGGAGAGCACATTGAAGAGAAAATTAAGATTATGTACCAAAGTTTAAAGTGATGTTTTTTACATGTTAACTCCTGGTTTTAGAGCATTTTCTTATTGGAATACATATTATGTTTATAATGTATGGTCAGTAGCAGTACTTTTTTATGTTTTTATGTGACTTTATGTGACATTAGGTTCAATAATCTTAACACCGGCAGTACTTTAGTTCAAATTAAAAGTAGTTTAGCTCCAGTTTTGTTTAGCTTTCCTCTCTTCAGTCATTAGCTGAGAAACAGTTGTTTCTCTTTACTTTTTAGGCATGTGTCCCTTCATAGTAAACATTCGTGGTTATGTTAGCTGAACCCGTTAGCAACTAATTCCTGTCGTCAACAACTGAGCAGTAAATAACCTGAGATAATAGATAATGGAAGCAATCCTGATGGGAATGCTGTTGAGTGCATGATATTTATTTAAACAGTGTGAGGAGAATGAAACGTCCGACCACGATCATAGAGGGGGAGTCAACTGGCTTGATGGCTTTTGGGGTGAAGAAAAAAAAATAGAAAAAAAGGAGAGCCCAGAGAGAAAACAAAGCACAAACGATGAGAAAGCCAGGATTTAATGGCATGCAGCAGCAGGATTACCTGATCTTATCATTAAGATAAGATAGAGCCTGATTATTTAAGGCCTTGTATGCTCTCTCTTTCTAGTCCCTGTCAGTACTCTTGCTGAAGCATTTTGGATTAACTGAAGGCTTTTCAGGGAGTTTTTAGGACTTCCTGATAATAACGAACAATGGTATTACAGCCAAGGAGTAATAAATGCATGAACTAGTATACAACGTCGCTCTGGGACAGGATTTTTCTAATTTTAGAGATGTTGCACAGCTAAAAGAAAACAGTCCTTCAGGGTAGTTTTATATGCATGTTGATGAAGATGTCAATAATGACTGTAGTACTGGTGAGTACTGGGTGTTTTTTCTATGTTTGCAGTTAATTTACAAGAGCAACGTTATGTTTTTCTTTTCAGGACATTAACATGTGAAGAGTTTATTTCCACTTAAAAATCAGTA
>VUQR01016607.1:0-10088 GCA_015108515.1 Hemichromis elongatus
AGCAGTAAACAGTTAGCAAGTGAAGTGCAGCCATCCAGTTATTTTTTCCTGTTGCTTGGCCTTATTTTCAAAATGGAAGATTACATATCTAAACTTAAAGAATTTTCTAAACTGGACTTTCAATCGAAGCAGGACTTCATTTATAAGTAAAGGTATGATGATAACATTTTTTTAAGTTATTTTTTTCTATGCTAGTTTGTATATGTAAAGAATGCTGATATGAAATTTTAAACAAAACACGTTAACTGTTGCCAATGAAATGGTGAATAAGCTACTCTGTAGGGTTCATATGTTTGTAAATCTGACTGTGATGACGTCAGTGCCTCACCAGCCATGAACCTCACCGCACGTCACTGATTTAACAGCTGCAAGACCTAGAGCAGGTTTCCTAGATTCGTGCTGGTTTGGATGGCTTGGCCAGCGTCTTACCTCTGATCCATCTCTTTCTGGAGCTCTTTGTTGAGTTCGTCAATCCTCTGCTGCAGTCTCTTCCTCCTCTGCTCAGGAGGTAAGTGGCTGAAATCCTCCAGAGATGGTGCCTGGGGCAGGAAAAAACAAAACAAAAACAGGATTAGACTCTGTCGCGGAATTGATTAACTTTAGATGAGGGATGCCAGAGAATGATCCCCAGAAAGCACAACAAAAGGAAAAAAGCTTATTGCATTTGCTTCTTTGTTAAGATGCAATTACACCAGCGACTTATTTCCATTAGGAGTCCAGATGCTGCAGCGTGAGCTGGTTTGTTGTGGAAATAAGCGGCTCAAATGTTAGCGGTTAAAGAAACAGCAGCTTTTCTAGAGCCTCTGATCCAGAAACTGTCAAAAGAGCTTCATCTGCAATTCAGTATGTTCAGTTGTCATGGAAATGTTCACATTGCTGTTTTCCCTCTCTCTGGATTTTAAAGAGGACCGCCAAATCAAATTTTTGATCTTCAGTCATATTTATCTATGTAGAGTGTTTTGATGTGAGTCGCCTAATTCTTGAGACATCAGTTGTAGAGATGCGGGCCTTATCTAGAAAAAAGGGCAACTAATCCACATGTGACTTTTGCTCAAAACTCAAAAAAATATACATTAAAAAAAGCATCGTCTTCCACAAAGCATGACCTAGCTAGTGGAAACAACACAAACAAACCTTCCTATTCATGTGGCGCGGAGCCCGTGTCGGTATGCAAACACTGTACTGTAATGCTAGCTAGATGCACGGTTCAGCTGCTTAGCTGGGCGACTCACGCCAAAATAATCTGCAGGGATAAACAGCAGCACAGTTTAGAGGGAAAACATGAAAACTGGATTAATGTGAGCTTAAAGGGACAGTTCACCCACTCTGTGCTGGCCTTAAAGTCCACTCATGGTGTCATGAGTCCGCTTTATCAATTCCACATATATAATATGTAGACAAAACTGAAGCTTAATAATGATAATAATAATAATTTATATATAACCTAAAAAACAGCTCTGAATGCAGCTGACAGGAACAACAGCTGTTCCTCTAAAACTGAGGAAGTCTATGAGGATCCACATGTACTGTTTGTACTGACAGACAACAGGAAATCTATTCTATCTGGAGAGGAAGTGGCCAGCTATCACTACTGGGGTGTGTACTGTGTGTTGGACACTATGGGAGTCCTACATGGTGAGGACCGGGTCTTCTCAACAACACTAGTCTATATACTCACACAGACTCACTTACCATCTTCACTGACCACTGAGCCGTCACACATTAACAAAAAAGAGAGAACAACAGTGGATGCTGTTAGTTGTCAGTAGAGTGTTCACGCTGGTTACTGGATGCGTTTACTGTGTGCGTTCTCAGGGTTGTCCACCACCTCATGTTTACTAAACACAGCAGCAGTGTCCCATGTAATATTTATGCCCCCACCCCCCTGTGAAGCTTTCCTTTGATTGTGTTTTACGCTTTCACAGGTACACAACACTCCTGCTTATTTTTGGTGCAAAGTTACAACACTTTTCATAACGCAGGAGATTCTCATGAGGAGAAGATTTCTGCTGATTCATTAAGGGACAAATGAAAACACAAAACTAACACAGAGCGACAAGCATACTGGTAACAACATCCCAACTACCCAATGTATGGGCAGTTACAGCCTGCAGAGCGTCGGATTCACAGCTCACATTTAAAGGAAAATCTTGTCAACTACTTCATCCTGCTGCTGGCTTTGTGCTACTCTGCTTTTTGACAGCAGGTGGCAGTAAAACAGTCACTGATACACAGGTCATTCTCCACATACAGCTGGGCTTGCTGCTGCTGCCATCTTGCTCAGGGGGTCTGACTACAGGCTCTGACACAGTCTTTTAAAATGCCACATGCTGTGCTGTCAAATGGCTCATTGGCAGCTTCCTAATCGAGTCAAACTCTTCCACGGTGCGTCTTCACTCTCTTCCCCCATCCGTCGCGGCATATTTCTGCCTCTCCTCGAGTCTGGTTCTGGTGGAGGTTTCTTCCTGTTAAAAAAGCGTTTTCTTTCCCACTGTCTCCAAGTGATTGCTCAATAAATAAAGATTAATTGAATTGACTTGATCCTGTCCTGTTTTACATTTTACAGCAGTCTCAGCATAAAAGCAGCCGCAGAATAAGATCGAGCTTGCACCATATTTTATAAAACTAACACTAGGTCTACAAAAACAAGCATCTTTTAACTACCATTTTTAATTTGAAAGTGTCCTCAAATCATCTGTAAAGCAGACTGAACATACTGCTCCATATTCAGCAGACTTCTGTCTCCACAGACGTTCATGCATGGCTCAGGCGTGGCTGCACCTGAGCAATAATGCAGCAGCACAGATGCAGCAGCGAGCAGTGTGTGTGATATTCACAGGCACAGTACCTGTGAGCGAAGACGGCAAATTCATGCATGTAGACATGGACGTAAACAAAGTAGGATCCAATAACAGGGTTTCAAATTGCAAGATATTATCACGTTCCATGCTGTTACTTCAACAACTGTTCATCTATCCACTAATATACGGTTAACAGTGAACTCCTTTGTTTTGAGGGATTTTTTTTGTCTATGAAGAATAAAGCGGCTCAAAGAGATCCACTCAAAATGAATCCATTATCATAAACACTTGCTAAAATATGCTGCCTTGCACATTTGTTTAAACTCTCAGATTGTGTCATTTCCCCAGTTTGGGCACATCTATCCAAAAAAAGAGAAATATTTTCAGCTGTGATAAATTTAGTAGACCAAACAAAAAGCTGCCAATCACAGATGAAGCTGACAGACATGAAAGAAATAAAAGCCAATCAAAGCTGTGGACTGACACGGAGTCTGAATGTTATTCACAAGTTTGTGTTAAAACTGTGAGAGAGCAAAAAGCTCTGCTTGAAAACTTAATGAAGCCATTAGCAGAGCGACACACACAAACACACACTACAACTACAGCCTCAGACCAACATCTGCACAACACACTGATGTTGTATCTTTGTTTTTATTTTGTATGCCTCCCACAAACACAACACTGCAGCCGTAATGCCAAAAATACCCTCTGAATCCCTCACACACCGATACCGTCAATCACCAAGGATCCTCCGTCTTGGGATTAAGGCAAAATTCTGCCTTATACATGAAAGAAGCAAAATAATCACACCGAGAGAAAAAAGAAACAGAGACAGAATGAAAAGTAGAAGGTGGAGGAAATGGGAGGAAGGGAAAACAGAAAAAAAGAGAAATGAGAGGAAGAAATAATATTTTAGGGTGTCTGCAAGTTTCTCAAGTCAAATTACAATGTATTGGCTCGATGTATTTATCAATCAAGGACAAAAGTAGTTAAACGATCCGGTGAAACCGAAAGTGTGCTTTTTGTGTGAGTAAAAATGAAGATTGTTATCGTCCTCACAGGGCCTGCAGACAGCCTGTAAAACATTTAAAAAACAAGAAACACATCAACCTGCCTCACTCAAACACACTACAGCAGGGGTGCCCACTCCCAGTGCTCGAGAGCTACCGTCCTGCAGCTTTTAGATGCATCCCTGAATCAAATGGTTTGATTACCTCCTCAGCATGCCATCAAGTTTGGCAAAGGCCTGATAACAAGCCATGCATTTGATTCAGGTGTGTCGGAACAAGGATGCATCTAAAAGCTGCAGGACGGCAGCTCTCGAGGACTGGGATTGAGCACCCCTGCACTACTACTTTCTGTCTCACCCCTCTCCTCAAGCTCCGCACATTTCGCGGGATTCTGGGTAATGTAGTCTTTATCTCAGATAGGTAGTGGCTGACGAAGTCAGAACTAAACCGGGATGGAGGGAATAAATGGGAGGTGGACCAGGGACGAGAGGAGGAAGGTGGTGGTGGAGGAGAAAAGGCGGGGGACTGGGTGGGGAGCAGGAAGAGAGGACAAAGTCAGAGGTCAGGATGACATGTTGGATTCACGGTGCAGTGTTTCGCTTGGCGGCAGGACGGTTTAGCTCAGAACGCATTTCTGGGTTTTAACAATCGCTGGAAGCCAAAATCCTCATGGAACTTTTACATTTGATTAATCCAGTCCTTTCTGCCTAGTAAACTTTGAAAATAAAACAGGAAGTAAGTTTATGACACCAAGTTGTTCAAAAAAGTGACACGTATACAAATACATATTCAGTTTATCTGATGGGAATGCAAACAATCCTGATGAAAAGGGTGCTTTCCCCACTCTGCTGGTACGAGCTCTGCATGTGAGCCCTTTAGTGCTTCAGCCATCCTAATCCATCTACAGTCGAATCTTCTAACTCAGCACATTTTTTTTGCAGAGATCTACCAAGAACCTCCCCACGCAACTCTCCCGAAAAATCAATCTCAATAAGCTTCTTCACATGATCGCTGGAGCCCGGCGTGAACACCGTTTATTCCAAACTGAGATCAGTTTCAGTTTAACATTTTTCTGTCAAAGTGAATCAGGGGAGCTCTCTGTTGAAAAGAAGCGATATCAAATCTGAGCCACCTACTCTTTAAAAAAGAAATGATGACGCTCAGATGAACCAGCTGCAGGCAGTTAATGATTGATCAATACGGTCTCTATGGAGAGGGGCAAGGTCCAAGGAGTGTGTTGGAGGAAGCATTTGAGGGTGTTTATATTGGAAAGGTGACAAAAAAAATCTGCAGCTCAACACGAGCAGTGACTACAAGCTTGATACAGAGGGAATGATTAAATACGAGGGAATAACATCAATGATTTCTGAAAATATGCACAAAAAAAATAAGACTCTGTAAGAGAAAAATGTATGATGTAAAAGGCAGGGACGGTGAAAATCGAATGAGTTCCTAATGAAGCTCTCTGACTGTTTGTATAAAGCCTGTTAAAGAACAAGCTCTAGTGCAATGTAGGTATGTAGGTCACTATGAAGAGCCCTTATAAAGGTCCCACTGAGTGATAAACAGCTGAGGATTATGGGTACTACAGATTCACCTGCAAACTGAAAAGTTCAGATCTTTTTAGCGTGTTTTACATGTCCTCAGAGAAATAAGACACTATTATTTTTTAGGACTATATTTAATAGGCTACCATGAACAGGTCCACGGGGGGGAATTAGAAGCAAAAACAAGCATTTATCACTTCCTGTACCTTTGGTTTCTTCCCAAACAGCCAGAGCTTGTTCTTGGTTCTGCTCATGGCGTGTTTTGGATCAGATCGTGGCCCTGGTGCCCCGTCTCGCTCTCGCTCTCTCTCTCCTTTGGGCGTGTTGCTGATGGTACCATCTGAGCCCGTTCTGCTCAAATTCTGACTGAAGTCCTCGAAGGGGAAGTCAGCAGGAGGTTCAAAGCCAGATTTGAATGACTCCACAACTATTGCTGAATCCTGGGAAGTGGGGAGGAAAATAAGTTTTCCTTTCTTTATCCAAACACCAACCCCACGTCTAGACTCCTACCAGCTTATCTGTTTCACAGATTTCTGTAGATGCTACCAATAACCACTCTTTTTCCTACACTTACCCTTCGCTCGTCTACAGCCTTGGCAGCTGAAACCATTCCCTCTAGACATTTGGAGATGATGGGAATAACTCTCCGCTCTGCCTCAGCAAAGCTTCGATAAGTCTCTCCGAGCTTTACCGTCCGACGTTCATCCATGTTCTGCAGATTCTGTTACACAGAGCACAGGAAATGGAATCAACACTAGGAACTAGCCAAGCACTAAACACACACGCAAACCCCTGCAAGCTGATCCTTTTAATGACAAACACTGATACCTGGTTAGAAGATCAGTTAAAGCAACTTGTTAAACATTTAATGGGTCACTCACACCAGGCACTACGCTTTCACTGAAATGGAAACCTTTAACGAAGGCCACAAAAATCAAAAGTCATAAAATCACATAAAAAGGAATCAGTGACTCAGAATGAGATTCTGTCAGTACGTGGACTTGAATGTCCAATTCAATTCAAATCATTTCATTTTTATTTATATTTAGCAAAATCACACCAACAATTTCCTCAGGTTCCTTAATATTGTAAGGTAAAGATCCTACAATCATACAGAGAAAACCCAAATAATCAGATGACCACCCCCCCTATGAGCAAGCACTTGGTAACAACGGGAAGGAAAAACTCGCTGTTACAGAAAGAAGCCTCCAGCAGAAGTAGGCTCATGGAGGGGCGACTATCTGTTGTGACAGGTTCCGTGTGAAGGGAGGAACACGGGCTGTGTAAGAGAGCCAGAGCTACAGTTCAACATGTCTGAGTTACCTTGAAGATCTGTGGTATGGCGCTGTTGAAATGTTTCCACTGCTCTCCATTGAAGTTCTGGAGCTGAGCGGCATACTCGTTCTTACTCTCATCAGCCGCGTGAGTGCGCATGTAGAACTGGGCTTTGGCCTGAACAGATCATACATACCAACATAACATGAACAGTTACTGATGTCCCTCCAACCTCCAGTCTGCCCACATTATAAATCACATGTATCATGGTGCTACGACTAACTCTGAGGCCATAACAATTTAAAACACTGTGTTTTTCATTTTTAAAAGGAGGGAAAGGTCTAGTACAGTTTAAGGCACATCACAGCGTTGTTGCAGGTGGTGTTCCTACCTTCTCCACCTCTGATTTGGTGGCATTGATGTCATTATCTAGCCGGTCGTAGGTCATCTGGGACTTCTCTGCTTCTTTGCACTCTCTTTCAAATTTCTTTTTACTCTAAAAGGGAGAAAATAAACGCACATTTTTAAGTAAATTGAGTCACACAAAATATTATATAACATTTTGCAGCCTCTCCATTTCATGTCTCAATAACAAAAAATGTAAATAAGTGAATGAGAGGGAGATGAATCAGAGAGGACGATAGATTATTTCCTGCCAGGCCATCTGGGTTACATTACCAATGAAGGAAACGCAGCGAATAGCTGAAACATTACAGTTCAGTCACCAGGTAGTCACCACTAAAGTCACACAGCCCACACAATCAACTGGTTGTGCAGCACTGAACTCAACTATTGGGCTTCGGGCCAGAAAATGTGAAAAGACATGAATTAACTTTTTTTATTTACGTTTTTTTCTGGAGTTGTTGTGATTACGGACAGGTCTTGTAATGAGCATTGGTATAAAATAACTCCGTCCACGCAAGTGAATGACCTCAGACGTGAACAAATGAAATCTCTCGCTCCTTCTTTCTCTCTCTGGAGCCCGTAAAGAGCCAAAAGGAAGGCCTGTGAGGGGCCAAACGCGGCACATGGGCCTTGCCTTGCTGTGGGAGGGGTTGGTCTGCACTGAGCTCTCTGTGAATGTGTGTTTTTTCAGTGTGTTTCCTGGTTTTGGCCCCTGTCTTCAGTCCCTGCAGACTGGGAAGTTTTCCAGGAAGAAGAAAGGAACCCAGCTGCCTTTTCACACTCAGAAACCTGTGCTTCAATATTCCATTTTTTTTAATATATGTGTGCATATATCTATGTAATTTAGCACAGACAGTGAAATAATATAAACAAATGCAAGTACCCTGAAATTGCATATTTCATTCTTGTCTAAAAAATGTAATGTTTGGAAACGCTGGATGAAGTGGATCCTACTTGTGCTCCCGTTACCTTTGTTAGCATATCTCACATTCCTCATGCAAACAAGTATGAGATAAATAAAGCCGGCTGTCCTGAGCAGATGATATTTACACTAAACACTACATTTTTCTACTCAAACCTCCTCCTTCTTGCCTCACTTACATTGTCCATCTGTTTCCAGCAATGATCCAAATGCTGCTGGGCCTTTCTGCCCTCCTGTAGATGCTGCTCATTTACACACACACACACACACACACCAAGACACATTTGCACAGAAACAGAAAATACATATAAATATGGTCACAAATACAAAATTACTGGACTCTGTGTCACAGTTACATATAAATTAACAGTTACTTGAAGGAAGGGTTGAGTTCAGTTACTAAAGCAGTACTCTGTTTGAAGTTTATAGTAAAGATCGGCAAAGACTTGAGTTATCCCTGTGAGCTACTCTTGTATCTGTTTGATTTCAAACAAGGTGATCTCCTTTGTAGGGTCGTCTCTCTAGCTGCAGCCCCACCCACCCGCCATGAAAACTTCCTGATTCTAAACCCAAGCCAGGCAGTGAACGGGTGTCTTGTATGTAGTCTTTAAATATCTAAATACAAAAAAAACCCTAAGAGTACTACTGTCCCTACACAAATGAGTGTTGGATTGCAATAGAGCACAAAACAAGCAGAGGGCGCTGTTTTTCCCAAAACGCATGGCCTTTAGCCTTTCAGTTTTTGCCATCAGCAGATGGCGGAAAAGACAGATGGTTAACATTACATCCAACATATTTATCCTCTTAAGTAAAGCCAAGCAGAAAACACATTCATATGAAGGCGACTCAGCGGATGCTAAGGGCAAACAGCAACATCCGTTTTATGACAGGAAGCAACAGTTTCTTTGACAAATGTGATCTAACAGCAAATGCAAAAAAAAAAAGAAAAGCACATGTTTGGCGTTTGTTCAGCGGCACGCAGCGGGAGCAGTGAAGTATGAACATGTTAATGTACTCACATGTTTCCTCTCAGCTTTCAGGTCCTGGCTGTACCTCATCAGCTCGCCATAAACCCTGTGAGCCATCTCCTCCGCCACCACCTCCCTCTGACCAGCATAGTCATTAAGCTCATTGAGTATGGAGTAGAAAGATAGACATGACGTGAACCTGCAGGAGAGCCACATAATTAACACGCGATTAAGACATAACATGTCCCGTGTCTGCTAGTGTACTATACGTGCATGCACAAAAAGATGAACTCTAAGCCAGGGACATCAAACTCATATTACATCATGGGACACGTACATCTCCTTTTGATCTTATGTGAGCCGGATCAGTGAAACTTCCTTTGTTTTTAGCGTGAAAAAGTTTAACTACACATTTAGTTTCTGAAATATCTTAATATAAGAAAAAAGACGTAAACCTGCAACAGTATGTCTCGCTTTTGGAAAAAATGCTGCAGCATTAAATGAAAGAAATGTACCCGCACTGCTCTTTAGGCTTAAATTGTAAGAAATAAATGTGTAAAATTACAGGACAGGATCTGGTAGCTCATTGGATGGATTGTGCTGTAATTATAAAGCAGAAAGCTTTATATTTAACAGATATTTAAATACAGGAACTTTCCAGTCATTCCATTGTTTAATCTATTACTTATCTAGGAGAAGGACACGTGGAATGTCTCTATTGCCTAAATGTATAAAAATGCAGTTATAGCTTCAAAATGTATGCCCTCCTTTACATTTTATATAGCTGTCCATGAGGTCGGACTGGAGTCCTTGCTAGGCTGATTCTGATCCCTGGGCCTCAAATTTGACACCTCTGCTCCAAATAAACTATGTCCAAACATTCTGCACCGCTTTATTTAGTTTTGTATTTGTGCCATATTCTTTAGTTACATATAAATGACACTCAAACTGGTTTGGAAACCATTTTAATTCATACTGTTGCAGTTAGAAGCTTACATACATTCATCATGGAGGTGAACGTTTTGATAATATTAGGCTTTCACAGTTTCTGTGAACTGTTGTTGTTTGGAGGCTGAATGATTACACAGCAAACACCTTTTAAATCAAAGTTTGAATTTTTGTAGAAATAAATAAACGGTCATAAATACTTCACATGCAGT
>VUQR01016609.1:0-12806 GCA_015108515.1 Hemichromis elongatus
CATTTCCAGTGACGTGCAGTCAGGGGAGGCAGGTGACGTGCATCATGGAAATATAAAATTGAAAAATAAATTAAATGGTTATATTTATTCAGTGATTTGTATTTTAAAGTTCTTTTCCATTTAACGTCACCATTTTAAGATTTTTTACAAAAATCGCTGAATTTTCACATTTACCGTTCAAATACTAAGAAGAGACGAGCGGTGAGGCAGTAGCCCGCTGAGCCTCACCGTGGATTACGCAATGACTATGCTAACGGTGCTGGCATGCTATGCAGTGAGACCGTATTACTGTCCCTCTGCATGTCGCTATAAAAATGTCGAACACTTTTACTATATGAACTAAATTTCCATATTTTAGTTAGTGTTTTTTTTTTTATCAACAACTGTGTGTATTCTTGTGCTGAGCGATCATAAAACTGCACTAGGTGAGGCACACAGTTCTCCTGCCTCATGGCAGGGGGCGCTGGTGATCCCAGGGATTCTTATTACGACTCCTCGGCTGCAGAATAATAGAATTAGTGACACTGTCATTAATTCTATTATTCTGCAGCTGGGCGGACCAGGAAGTCTGCAGTGAAGTGCAGCCATCCAGTTATTTTTTCCTGTTGCTTGGCCTTATTTTCAAAATGGAAGATTACATATCTAAACTGAAAGAATTTTCTAAACTGGACTTTCAATCGAAGCAGGACTTCATTTATAGGTAAAGGTATGACGATAATGTTTTTTTAAGTTATTTTTTTCTATGCTAGTTTGTATATGTAAAGAATGCTGATATGAAATTTTAAACAAAACACGTTAACTGTTGCCAATGAAATGGTGAATAAGCTACTCTGTAGGGTTCATATGTTTGTAAATCTGACTGTGATGACGTCAGTGCCTCACCAGCCATGAACCTCACCGCACGTCACTGCTGGACACTCATGGTAAGGATTACCACTTTTCCCAGTTTATTTATTACATTTGTGGATAATGGCTCTCACCGTGGTTCACTAGAGTCCCAAAGCCTGAGAAACAGCTTTGTGACCCTTTCCAGATTGATAAATGCCAATGACTTTGTTTCTCATCTGTTCTGTTTCTTTAGATCATGGCATGATGTGTTCTATTTAAGGGGTTTCTTGATTCAGCTGGTCTGGAATGCCTGGGTGTGGCATTATATATAACAATAATAACAATAACTTGTCTAGTTTCCTTTACAGAACTCCTTCTTTTAGAGAGTTCTGTGCTGGATGGTTTGCTTCCCTGAACCCTGTTTGCATTTTAGCGAGTGAGTGGGCGAGAGTGGTAGGATATATTTCACAACTTGGAAGGCAAAGAGAAGAAAAAATTTATCCTGGCAAAAAGAAGACACCCTTTTTAATGGCTGGATATACAAATGTTGACTTTGAATAGACCTGAAATAAAACTGCAGAGGGGGGTAACATTTGCGTAACATTAAACGGGACTGTGAGAAAGTCATCCACAGCGGTTAAGTTCACCCACGCTGCTATTACACCATAGACCAGTGGATCTGGATTCACTTCGGCTGGTGATGTCAGAGCTCCTCAGACCAGCGATCTCACTGCAGCTGACCAAACAGGGAACAGAGGACTGCTGAGGCTGTTCCCATAAACACCACCACCAGCGCCATCTACTCTACCCCTCTATTACTGCCACGTGTGCTCCCCACAATGCAGCTTAGACTCTTAAAGTTAGATGTGCAGCCTACAGTAGCAAGTAGGTCCTTAGTTAATTATGTCAATGTGCTATGCCAAAAACAATGTTTCTTTTCCTTGGATAAAAAAAAAAAAAAAACAATATGGGGAGGATTTGGGAGTTGCCTTGAAGCTTAAGAAATACCAACGTAGACATCTCGATTCCTGTACCTGAATGCAATATGTGCCCCAGACATGCAGAGTAATCTCATTCAGACTCCAAAACACATGCGGGAGACTGGTAAATATCAAGAGTCAGCTGAAACTGAATTAGAAACTTGCTATCTCGGGAAGCGTCCTGATGAGTTCATTCGGTTGGCTGGCTGTGACCCGCACTGGGGGAGATTCTGGCTAACAGCTGAAGGAAAGACTGAGTCATATGCCTTCTTTTCCTTCAACACGGTTGCAGTGTTTATAAACACACACACAAAAAATAGTAACAGAAAGTGATTTTTAATGCAAATTTAAGTGAAATGATCATAAACACGTGTAGCTTGTGCAGACAATGTGCACACGGTTTTGTACCTACTTTAAAAGCACACATACCACACTCATCGATGTCCTAAGAGACGGTTTTGAGCCACAAAGGCATGAGCAGCGAGTCAGTTTAATCCCGCCAGAAGAGAAGAACCACACCACACGACGTCGTCATTGTCCAGCAGCGCACCGTGCCATCCTCTTGTTTTATCAATAGCGGCATGTATGTCTAGACGCTGTGAAAACAGCTGGTGGGGGTAAGACAGTGGATATCCCAGTGGAATGACAGATTTATCCCATAGTTATCATAGCTGGGATTAGCAGATAGAATTCCCAGATTAGAAAAACAGCAGGATGAAAAGTGACAAAAACAAGGAAAAGAGCGGGAAAAGAAAGAAAGAACGTTGGGGGCACGGCTGCTGTTTTATGAGGTCAAAGGCAGACTGCTGGGGCAGCCAGCGTTTGGCTGGTGGGGTGACTGGCTCACTGGATGTAATGGGCCAATAGTCGCAGCTATTTAAGTCTGTGATCAGCCAGCCGACCAGGATCGTTATATAACAGCAAAGCTCACCACCACTGACAAACTTGGCTCAGCCTCTCTCTGTGGTGCTGCCACGTAGGGAAAAAGAGAGAAACTTTATCATAAGCTGAGCTGTAAGCAGAACTGAACTGGGTAAATCTGAAACTTCTACTTGTTAGTGGCAGGAGCATCCTTTAGGCTGTCATGGGGCGAAGGGTGTGATACAACCTGAACAGGTCACCAGTCTATTGCAGGGCACAGAGAGACAGACAACCATTCACACTCACACCTACATTTATGGCCAATTTAGAATCATCAGTTAACCTAACCCAAGCATGTCTTTGGGCTGTGGCAGGAAATGGGATTGAACACACGCAAGCATGGGGAGAAAATGCAAAACACCACACAGAAGGGCCCCAGCCAGCCAGTGGATTCAAAACTAAGACTGTCTTAAGAGCTCTCACGTGAGAATTTGTACAGCAAAATTAGTATATGTGACATTGATAGAAGGCCCTTTTAATTCTCTTCATGGACAGAACTTTTGAAAGAAAGTTACCTAAAACTATAGTTTACAACCATTTTCAGCAGACATCTTGCTAAATGTTAATCTTGTTAGCTTGCCTTGGCTGTTGTACCCTGAAAAAATAGGACGGCTCGCTAACACATATACATCATGTGTGAGGGCAACATTCTTCCTCTGATTTAGCTTCTTTTTTTTTTCAAGCTTTATGACATAATGACTATAGCTTGAACTGAGCTTAAATTTTAGAGCTGGCCTTCACAAACCCATTCTTGTCACACTGTAAAGGAAATGGGTGGAAAAAGAGAACAAAAGCAGGATGTTAAAACCCTTTATAATGCAGTCTTTAGCAGCTAGCAGTGCACAGCCAACAACCAATGCACTGTAGAGGCACGTATGTGTTCTTGTGTATATTTTACATCACTGTAAGTGCGTAAGTGTGTGTTTGATCAGGGATGAAAGGGAAGGAAAAGAGAAAGAAGGAGTAAAAGGCTAAATGAATGCATTCATTCATGCCACCGTGTGCATGCAAGTGTGTTCTTGCTGACTCTTTGCATTTTAACTGCAAAGCATACAGCAGCCATAAATTTGGATTGAGGAGAGCACTAACTGGTTCTCAGCCAACACAAATAATGACCCCCTATAACCAACTGATGACCTTTTCCCTGCAACTCTAGGCTCCTTTAAAAATATTAGACATTCCTCCTCCTCACTCATAATTTCTCTCTAACCTTCCATCTGACTCCCCTTTCTTATCTATGCATGTCTTAGAAAAAGCAAGCAGAGACAGTGTGTGTGTTTGTGTGTGCCTGTTTTGGAGCATGATCATCATTTAAACTCCATATGGAGTTGGCATATAAATGGTCTAGGATTTCAGAAAGGGAAAGCGATGTAGGCCTCAGTGTAAACCTAAACCTGCTGGATACTGGGCTCACGGTTCACAGGAATACCTCTCCTGATTTTGAGGAAGCAAGGCTGCTAGCATCACTGCACCCATTGTTCAAAATGGCCAGGGAAGTCATCCTTTTCCATATAAATTCTATAAGCATCAGCAATCAAGTGGAAACCAGCAATATTAGAAAACCTTGCATCCTGAAATAGAGGCCTGCTCTTAGTGAAATGTGACCTAAGCTATGTCTGAAAACCACGCCACACCCTGATCCTCACTAAACCTTGGTAGATGTCCTCAAAAATGACTGTCTGCACTTTACAATTTGTTTTTTAAGTAACAATTTTTTAACAAGCATCTGTGAAACCAGCTGAATTTTTAACTACACGTCCCTTAAACTGGACAAAAAATGCTTATTTGCTATGGACTATTTTCAGCTGTGGGTGAATACACAAAAAGGTCCTTCTAGAACACACACGAGCAAAAACTGAAAAGGGCTGAAAGTGGCCTGTTCTAAAAAGAAAACAAAGCGAGGCGGATGATTGCTGAAAGTCTGTGCTGCTCTTTAGCTTAACTCCGATATGTATGTGTTTGTTTTATCACTGATATAAGCAACCTATATAAGTAACCTGCAAGCAGGTTACTTATATAGGTTGGAAGAGTGTCTTCCAATCTGTGGCCTCTAAAACATGCCCCCTAAAATAATCTGCATTAGATGGTTTACTGATTTTGTCCCAAAAGTATGTTTTTAAAAGCTCTAAAACAGGTTGTTTCAGACAGTGGACTGGCTGAGGAGCTGTAATCACCTGTGTAGCTTAGGAAAAAGCCACACAGGTGTTAAATCAAAGAATCATATAAAAATGAATGAAAGCATAAACACTTTGACTGACACAAGGTTAGCACATGTTCACTGGGTTTGGGGGGGAAAGCTACTAAAACGCCTGTAAATTTTGGAGAATGTACACAGTACGTCAAAAGCCTGTGTGGTTAGACATTTGCTTCAGTTAAGCTAAACTGTTAGTCTTAATAAACAAAAGACGGGGGGACAGTTAAAAGGTCTGAGGCAGGAATGTGACGGCAAAGGTCAGAGATGTCTGCGTGGGGTTTAGGCTCACTTGTTCATTTCAGAACTCCACACATGGCAGATAATTATACCCTAACTGGACCAACTGTGATCTTTGATAAATAGGAATAGTTTTCTTTTAAGCACATGGCAGGTGTAACAGTCTTTCCCTGCATTTTATAAAGGCCACCCTGAGGGCCACTAAAGTGTTTCCTCCCTCTGAAAAGTAAAAGTGAAGGGTTTCTTAAATGGTCCTAAATGTACACAGAGTGTAAATGGGAAGTGTATATATGGCTTCTGCCTTGCGCCTGCAGGTTTAACACTGATAGAAAATCCTGCAGAAATTTAAGCTTGAATGGGTGTGCATGTATAAATGAGTGCATGAGCATGAATTTGAGTCCAGTTAAGAAAAGCAAAAAGTAACATGTGGCAACTTGGCATAGTTAGGGAAATACTGAAACTCTCCAGAAGTACCTTGAGGATGGTGAACGCTGTGTTAGGGGTTTCCTCCTTTGGTAGAATTTCCATTACAAATAGCCATAATCGATTGTGTGAGCATTTCATGGTAACACAGTTGTTTGCTCAAGTGCCAAGAAGTTGACCACATGAAAGTAAGGAGAAAGGGCATTTTTGTTTCTGCTGCTCATTGGATTTTTTTTTTCCTTTTTGGCTGTCTGTGAAAATACTTGACAGTCTGGGGAATGTGGAGTTTTTTCCCACAGACTCTACACAGGATTCACTTCAGTAGAAGCAAAGATGGTCCTGGCAGCTCCAAGAGGGGCTCATCACACCCCTATACCAATGAGCCCCGTACCCAAAAAATGTATAATCCCTTTGCTGGTGCTTAATTTAGCAGGACATAATAATGGCTTACAAAAGGTACTTTCCTTGGTTTTGTATGTTTTTTTGTTTAATTTTACAAAAACTAAACACACTTCACATTATATATACATCCATAATACACAAAAATTCATTATTAAAATCCTTTTTATTTTTAAATAAAGTAACATTAGGTTTTTAAGTTAAGGTTTTTCAACAACAGCATTCTTTTTCTTCTCTCTTTTCCAGTTTAATTAACCAACAACACCATTATCAGGACCTTTGTAGACGCAGAGACGTAGAATTTTACTTCAGTTTTAGCAGGGTTTGTCTGGGACTTTAACCAGGGACCACTTGCACTCCTAGACCAACAAGCCATGTAAATCCATTAAATATGGACCCAATCACATCAGATAGCTTCTACAACTTACAGGTTGACAAATCACATACATAATATAGAGATAAAGAAATCAGGTGCTAAAAAAACCCAAAAACCTCAAATCGGCAGTCTGGCACATTTTTACAAACAAGGAACGCTCAGCACCAAAAAGTCTGAAAGACCAGAGAAGACAATTAAAGTACATGATGACAAACTTTTCCATATGGTTCAGAAAGACAACTTCACAACATCAAATTAAGTGAAGAACTCTTTCAAAGAGGCAAGTGTCCACAATCAAGAGACATCTTAATGACCGATATGACCCTTGTGCCACCACTGGAAACAGAAAAGCCAAAAGATTTCTAATAAAACCTGCACAGCTCTGGGAAAAATAGATGAAACCATGATGACTTTGCAGCAGAGAAGAGAAAAGTATGGAGAGTGGGAGAAACAGCTCATGATCCAAAGCATACCACGCCATCTTTCAAGAATGGGGGAGGCAGTGTTATGGCATGGGCATGTAGGGCTACCAGAGGAACTTGGCCACTAGTTTATTGATGATGTGACCACTAATTCTGAAGTATGCAAGTGTACAGACCTGTACAATCTGATCAGGTTGAGCCAAAAGCTGCCAAACTGTTTGGACGGCACCCAGTTACTAGTAACCAGCACCCCACAGAGCACGACTTTCAGCTGAAGATAAAACTAAAGGCAGTGAGACCAACAAACAAGAAGCAACTGAAGGTGACTGCAGTGAAGGCCTGCAGAGCTACTCAAGAGAAGGTGATGGACGTCACATAAAACACACAAAAGGACAGGTCATAACTTGTAGAGCATAGCAGCAAGTCTGTGGAAATACAAACTGTACAATGTCTTGTAAAACTGAGCAGTGACCTGAACAAATACTACTAATCAACACCTGATGTAGTAGATGTGAATGTCTAAAATTAATGACTCCAGTGTCATTTTTATGCCCATCTAAGCTCTCACTTTTGAATGTCTGTATTCATCGTGAAGGTATAGTGAGCATTACAAGGTTTCTTTACCATTAGAGTTTCTAAGCAAAGGCCAGATACCCCCCCATCTGTTTCCTGTGAAACTGGAAGCCATGGCAGGGTTCAAGAGGATTACCCTCTGAATAAAGCCCTTTAAAGCCATCCTTTCCTCTCAGGAGGAAGACAAAATGCACACATCAGCTCTCAGCTGTCTCCTCTCAGGATCTTACAGCCTGACTAAGCTTTTCCTAAAAAAAAAAAATACCTTGCAGCAAATGTGCCATGTCAGGCGTGCATGTGCACCTAATCAAAACGCTCATTAGCAAACTTTGTTCAGAGGACCAAATGCATCCATCAGGAAGCTGACTAGTTATTTCTCTATCAACGTTTTAGTCGCATGTTGTTGATAATGTCATAAAAAAAGCAATGAGGAAAAAGCAGACTGAGAAAAAAAATGAGAAATTAATGGACACTAGCGGAGTCCTCACTACAAAAACAGAAGTTCATTATGTGAAAATGTTCTTAAATTGTTAAAATAAGCTGGAATTGGATGGTTTGTTGTATGCTTGGTAAAAATCACAATGAAACACATACAAGAACCATGAAGACTGCCATGATGAAGTTTTTTCTTTAATTTTTATAAAAAACGTAGAACTGTTGTTGGATTATTTGACATCAAAGGTAGAGTAAGGGCAACTTTGCACTATCTATGGGTTTTATGTACTCAAAAAACATTACAAGTAAGAAAGAAAAAACTATACAATTGGAAGTATTTCAGCAACCACGGGAGTCACCCTCTGCTGGCTACTAAAGAGAATGCAGGTTTTCAGACTCTTTCTGACAACTTAAAATCCCTTAAAAGTACTATATTACCCCAACCCTTTTAGACTGCTGGCTTACTTTTGGTTCCTTGGGTATTTCATTTTTAATTCCACTGGCTTCACCGGACTGTATTATGCAGCTTTTAAAAATGGAGTAAAGCAGCATATTTCTCTTGTCCAAATCTGCAGACAGACTCTGAGCTCTGAGTCAATCCTTACTTTCATCAGTCATGTTCTCCACCTAGCAACCCTGAGTTCTGACACTGATCAACAAGGTCGTCTTAAATCCTCCATCTCAAGCAAATATGTAAACGCAGGGCTCCTTAAATCAGGAGCTGCCAACTTGCAAATGCAGAGACATGTTGGTCAAACAGCCTTGAAAGCAGAGCCGCTGTTGACCTAAGGAGGGCAGCCTTAAAGTGGGTGGAGGCAGCAGACATGTAGAGTTCCTTAAACACATCCAGTTCCCTTGAGGCAGCCCTTTCCATGTTGCAGAGTCCAGGTCCCTTAGGAGCCTGAGAGTTTCTGGAAATCTGCCCAAGGCCCTTAAGAAAATCAGCTCTGTGGTCCAAATGTCCACTTTCAGCTAGTACTACAGCATTCATCGGACACGTTTGAGTGACAGCATGAGCCTTGGCAGCAATGTCCGACTCTGCAAGTGTTGCCACTCTCCTGTTATGAAACCTCATTTGTACTGTTTATTTCCTGCCACAAAAAGCAAGTAATACCCTCAAGCTGATTAATGCAGACAGGAAAACACAAGTAAGACAGATGTCTCAGTGAAGAGTCCACTGGCTGACCTGTCTTAATGGAACAGGAAATCCCCCACAGACGGCCAGTCCAATTTCAGAGTCCATCCTAAAATAACTGTCTAATTCTGCCATCAATACCCAGAAGGAAGAATAATAATATTGTAAAAGCAGATTGTGCACAGTCTACTAAAGCTGTCATAAATACAAGAAAGTTACACTCTAGGTGAGTCACTGTGTCACACATATTTGTCCCCTTTATTCATTTTCAGGCTCAGTTCTCCATAAGGTTTTCTAACTTTTTTACTTCCTTCCTTTATTCCTTTTCTTTAGTGTATTATCTGTCTTGTTAATATCTGGAGCACTGTAACCTAAATAATTTCCCCTGGGGATCAATAAAGTATTTTGATTGATTGATTGATTGATTTTCCTGTCCTTGTAACTTTATTGATTAAGTTAATCTGGACCTTATTATGACTTGGTCTCTGTCAGGTTGTTGAACTGAGTTTCTATTGTAGTGTCTGCCAGAATTTGCATTTTGCATCTTTGGGGGAAAAAATGCAAATGCAATCAGGCTTTTTTTTTTCTTTTTCTTTGTTTTTAGTCCATAATAGTTTTTTGTTTTTTTTTTAATCAAGGGTGGAATACATTTAAAAATTTCACATAAATTTCACAATTACTCATAAAACTTTTGTAAACTTTATGTGTCTTTAAGTTTGTTCGGTGTATGAAGGGATTTGCCCCTGTGAGAAAACCCACTGATTGATGAGTGAAGTCAGCAATTCCTTTGTGCAGCAAAGTCAGTTGATTCCAATTTCACCGCTTTATCTGCAGGCATGACCAGGCCTTTACCCTATTGATTGATGGTCAGTAAAAATAAACACCTTTTTTCATAAAGCTGCAACATCACAGAGCCTGTCAGTCTGCATGGTATCAGTCATAATGATAGCCATCTCTTCTGTCTCTGGAAAAAAAAAACATTTGCATATAATTGTTGTACACTCACAAGCTGCAGGACACTGAAACCAAACACTACTCTTAAATTCTCTCTGATACATCTCTGTTAAGTCATGACAAGACCTCCAGCCCTCTAATATAACAGACAAAAGCAGCATTGAGGAGGAGAGGAGGGGAAAACGACAGGTTGAAAGAGGGATGCTTGGGATGAGCTTCATAGAAAGGTGATGAGGCTCAGACAGTCTCCCTCCTTCTGTCTGGGACAAGCTAATGGGTTCTCCGTTGCACTCGTGTGAATTAGCCCTCCCCCATAAAAAAAAAAACATTCACACACACACACACACAAAAGTGAGCTCAGGAGGTACAGCTAGTTGGAAAAACTAGCTGTAAACAAAAAGCACACATGAGAAGTATATGTGTGTGCGTGCAGACAGTTGAATTGCTAATTTGATCATGTTGCACGATGTTTATTTGAGCCAGCCCTGGAGAAAACACTGATAAAAGCACTCATGGTACCGCAGATTAACAACACAGCATAGCCATGTATGTTCACCTCTATGTGCACACGTGTGCGTGTGTAGAGCTCAGGTTAGCGGGGTGATCACTGGGGGGAAACGAGGGTCCACTTTCTCTCTCGCTGCCCGATCCACTCCAGTCTATCAGAGGAATGTCTGTTCACCCGTGATGGACTTTAAACACCTGGCCACACCTGGGACGACTTACACACATGCATGTTGCACACACATCCGCATAGTGAAGCACACTAACAAGTGTAGCTGCTCTCGATGGAGTTTAACACTGAAATTCTTGTACTATTTTCACTGCTTGGTTAAACAAAGGCCTGTAATCTCAACATCATCTCTAGTTTAACCACTGACAGACACTAAACAGCTTATAACACCCCCTTTCCATACACACACACACACAAACTGATGCAAAAACGTTTCTCACACACAACACAATTAGGATTAAAATAAAAATATATATATAAGAAGTAAAGACAGTTATGATAGCTATGATGCTAATCTGGATACTTCAGAAGAAGACTTTCCAAACCAGTAGCAATGTCCATCTTTGATACACCGTGTATGGCTACGGGAAGCTTAGTTTAGAATAACTCTGTTTCTGCATTTTTTAAGACCCAAACTTGAGAAAGCCCAGCTAGTTAACTTGCTTTTTGCTAGCTAACGTCAGCTTATTTACCATCTTGCTTTTTGTTTAACTTATTAGCGTGCTAACATTTGCTAATTAGCACTAAAAATACAGGTGAGGCTTATGGGATTTTTGTTTTGGTGGTATTATTAACAAAAACCAAAGTATTAAAGCAATCAACCAACCAATAAGAACAGTTTTTCATCTTCATCCTAAGAAAACATTGCTATCTTTATTGGTTTTTATTTATAACTTTGACTCTGGGTGCCATCAATGTGCTCATCCACAGAAGCAAAACAGTGCAATTCCCATACTGCTGAACTGCTCATGGTGCAAAAACTTAACATTTGTCAGAATTTGGCATCACAGTAAGTGCTCCTTGTTCTTTCCTACTTCTATCAAGAGATCCTTGTGAAATGCTCTAATTTAAAGCTAACGCACTATAATCACAAACAATCAAGGATTTCCCCTAGGATGTGTAATGTTGATTCTACAGTAGGTGGGTGCTAGAAAGCTATGGCAATGATAAATTCACAAAAATTCCCAAGGTCCATGGGAACCTTGGCTAGCAGCACAAACAAAGCATTACACTAATGCTTCCCCAAAACAGCAAACTGTCAGCATGAAACTTTTCCAAGTCGTGACGGTGCAGAAAACAAACTCTGTCCTCGTGTCTCACTGGCACGGTGAATCAGCAGCCATCAAAGACCCAGACTCACTGGCTAAAAACCAGTGCCATGTCATCACTGTGTTTTCTTTTAAGGAACTGTGACATAACCCAGTTAGAGAGCATGCAGTCTTATGAAAACCTCATCAGGTTTTGATATAGATGCAAAGCGGCTGGAGCTAATTATGTTTCAAATGGAACAAACACCAGAGCACAAGACAAATACCCAAAGGAGAGGATTTAGAGCCAAACAACAGCAGCAATATTCCCACTTCCGAATAAAAGGCAGTTTTTATTTGTTGCCATTTGTTCGTTGGTTGATAAATTTATTTATGCCTCAGTTTGATGAAAATGCAAACCCGGCAAAGGAAAAAACAAAATCTTTTTCTGAACCGAAAGTAACAGCAAAATGGGAGAAAATCTAACATGAGAGCTTAATGACTTTCAGTTGCTTGAGGGTTATCAGGAAAGTTGCCATTTTGGCATACCAGGACATCTTCAATGCCCAATCAGATAGACTGCTGTTTGCTTCTCGCCAAAAACAGAGCTTCTGAATGTCAGTCTTTCATCTGAGCAGGAATCTTGCAACATTATATGTGGAGGCTGTGGTTACAAATGAAGCATCCACCTAAAGTGCTACTGAACATGGGCTTTCCATTTTGCTCAGTATTCATGGGCTCAGGTGATGCAGAATGTTAGTGATCTTAAGGACCTTAACAAACAAAACATTATTGTTTAATCAAGGGGATTAAAGTAGGTTTACATCAAGTTTAGCGCACAATTTCTCTCTCAGAGGCTTACTGTATTTGAAGGCAAGTCTTTGCGACTCTATTGCTAAGGTTTTTTTTTATGCAAACAGGGTAAAGACAGTTCAGATCCCTTGAATGAGCATCTGTTAGGAACAGCATCCCTGATTAGGCGCTAAGAGCATTTTAAGGATGTAGTTGTTGTTGTTGTGTTTTTTGGGTTGTTTTTTTTTTTGAGGCAGCAGCAGACGGAACCAGCATCACAGAGAGAAGCACTGAGCGTCTGAGATTCACATAGATGCCTCATTTAAGTGTGTTCAAGCAGAGAGACAGAGAACTTCTGTGGAGTGGGGCCAGCACT
>VUQR01016611.1:0-17468 GCA_015108515.1 Hemichromis elongatus
AAATAAATAAAAACCTTCTCAATCTAAATTGAGCTGGGGTTGAGTTGGAGGGGGTGGGTAAGATGTTATAATTTGCTCTCGGCTCGTTAGGGCTCCTGGGGGCAAGGGCAGCCTACTTTTAATGAGAGTTGCGATTGGCCTACTTCTTCTAAAACTAGACACATCACAGGGATTATCCGCATAAGCTAATGCATGAAACCAATTTGTTCCTGATCATAACAACAGGCAGAGGAGTGTGGCAGTCTATATTAATCTGGTACTTTAGAGAATAAGGCTTTTCTTGTCTCTTCAAAGATCATAGCCTGCACCTGCTTTCGCCTCTTAAAAAAGAAGAAGAAAAGAAACACGAGGGCGTTTCTGGTGGTTAAATTACCTATTTCTTCCCTGTGGATATTAACCAGCAGGTAAACTAAGCAGAGCTTGTCAGTGTCCCTAAAACCTCTGCGTAAGCCACATGGACATGACATTTGGAGAGATTCAGAGCCTGCAAAAAAAAGAAGAAGAAGAAGAAGATGTGATGCTCTGCGTGCAAATCTTCCCTGTTTCCAGCTCAATTTCTTACCTGCTTCAGAAGCAAAGCAAACTCTGGAGCCAAATGTCCCCAACTTTAGCTGGCTGAATTTTCCAGACTCGTTTTTCTGCATTCACGTCGGGCCCTCGGTGAGAGTCAGCGCTGCCGCTCACGGACGAGTCCGCTTTCATCCTCGGTGCTCTAGCTTCTGCCTCTCCTCCAGCCTGAGCGCTTCCTCTACCGTCTGATTACTCGCTCCCGCAGTGACGTCATGCCAGGACCAGGGAGGCTTTCTGACCAATCACGGCGGCCGTTGGAACCAAAGAAAGTCCGATGTCGGGAAGATATCTCACTCCTGGCTCTTTCATAACTCCATTTTCTTTCTCAATTTCTTCTCTACTACCACCTGCAACAGTCGTAGTAGTAAAACTACAGTAAAAGGCGCAGATGGATACAATTATCTCACTTACATAGATCTGTTTAGTATTTGTTGTTGCAGGGGCTTTCCACAATATCACCAGCTCATGGAGTCATGACATTTTTTCAAAGACTCAAAGGACTTCTCCAAAAATCTGATGTCGGGCAATTTCTGTTTCTCTGCAATGGGAAGACTTGGAAACAAGAAAAAAACAAAAAAAACAAAACATGTTTTGCGATCCTTTTAAAAATATTTAACTCTTTTTTATTCTAAAACCAAGTGTTATATTTCTTAAATATGCTATTATATTAGAGTACCGTGCTCTCCACAATTCAATGTATACATGTGAACACATTTTAATTTTCAGAGTTGCCCTAAAATTAACGTTATATATATATATAATATGTGCTTAAAAATCATTTTAATCAAGTCGCACTTTGCAACTTGCAAAGTCAAGTAAGCAGTTATGGTGACCACATGCAGACGCATTGTTTGCTTTGAGTGTTAACACTTCAGAAAAGGAGCTTTTCGTAAATGCAGAATAAAAATCGCGCCTTGCGACGTTTGCAAAGTGTCTGTGGGGGGCTTAGAATAAGGGGTTAGCTTTCTTGGTTCAATAAAGGATCTTTGATGGTTTGTGTGGGAAGTGTGGGGAATGAACATCAGGGGCCACGGCCAAGAGCAGAAAGAAGATTTTCTTAACACCGTTAAAAATAATTTTTCTTAAAAAACCAAAAAACCAAAAACTTGTTTAAAACTAAACTACACCTTAAATAATACACAGATTAAATATGCTTTAGTTGTATTTACAGCAAATAATGTCAACTCATCCTCTCTTAAAAAACTAATTTCACTCTAAGTTACTCTGCATTTAGGTTTTCTACCAAATTTTACCGTCATTTATTTTTGAAAAGACTGTTTTGACCTATGCAAAGACTAAGCAGACCAAATCTAAAAAAAAAAAAAGACAGTCTATCTAAACTGGCTGATAATGGCCAGTGTAAATTATGTAGATATGCATTAAATATTTATTAACAATGCAAAAATCCAGTAGGTTATGTGTGAAAAACATCCAAAAAAAAGTTTGGTGTTGTTCCCCCTGCTGCGTGTTGACCTGCCTTGTGACAGTCTTTGAGGTGTGGTGTTCAATCATGAGCAAGAACTGCTAATAAGGATTTACCTTTTATTGAGCATATTAACTCCAATCCACAGACAAGGGGTGCAATAAACAATCCACAGGGTTAAACAGAGCTCAACGTAGCGCACAAAGCCATTCGGGCACATGCGGTTTGTGGAAATCTTGGGGAAGGGGCAGCTTACAAGTGCGTGTGTGTGTGTGTGTGTTTGTGGGTGGGGGGGGACACCATTATAATATTCCAAAGATGATATCTGGCTGAAAGAGAGAAAAAACAGACACACTTCATAAAATTAATGTGCAATGACATGTTAACAGAACAACAGCAGATGCTACATGATGCAGCCAGTCACTCACACGCTGGGGGAGCTGCTGTCCCGTGAAAGAGCGGCTGTCTGGAGGATGGCCATCCTGCCCGCCTGCCTTGCAGCGTAGGTAGCCATAAAGGTTTGCTGCTTGGAGGGAAATGCTAGCTACCACCACAGACTGAGGAAGGCAGACAGATGAATCTGAGAGAGACAATATGCAATCTAACACATGTGCAGAATAGCAGGCAAAGGGAGTCTCACCAGCCATTTAATCTTCAGAGAGAAGAGGGAGGTGAAGAAGAAGAACGTCCAGATGAGAGGACAGATGATTAGGCCCAGCCAAAATATCCTTTCCTCTGCTTCGGTCCCAGTGTTACTATTCCGGGACTTCTACACGCAGATAACAAACAAACACTCTGTGGTTCGCACATCAGAATCGCTCATTTTCATTGCTCAAATTGCACAAAACACCATCTTACTTTTTTGGCCTCAAATACCCAGAGGCTCTTTCCATCCTCGTCAATCTGATTCCACCAGCGCAGCCCCACCAGCAGGCGGCCGGTCACGTTCTGAAAAGAAGAGTGAGCAATTAAAACCAGTAAAGTGAAAGAAATAAGTAAAGCCACAGAAAAGTAACTACATGACCTAAACTGTTTGACGTCTTACCTTCACAGACCAAAAGTCAAAAGAGAGCAGAGCTATGATCAGCACGAAGCAAGACGCAAAGCTCTTGCTGATCCACTCACACAGCAGATAGACAACAATGGCAACCACTCGGAAGAACAGGTGGAAAAAGGAGGCCACGGGGTGTCTGAAATTGTAGGGATTGGAAGCAAAAAGATAGCTTTCAAACAGAAACAGGTGAGCATGTATGGAAACATAAAATGATAGCGTGCATGCAAAATGAGTTAACCTGCAGGACGGGTTTTATTCTGTGAATAGAAATTCATAAAAAGGTGAACTCAAATCTTCACAGTCAACTGTCACTCGAGAGTGCTGGTGAATAGAAGGTCTGTACACATTATTCCACTTATGATTTCCATTTAGTATTTATTTCCTTTGACCTTTGTGATCTCCAGTTACTGTTTCCACTAGTTTTTCACCACTTGTTTGTGTAAAATTAGCCTTTTAAACCTGAAGAAAACTCAAATCAGATCAAATCAGTCTTATTTATATAGCACTTTTAAAAAACAACAGGTGTTGAACAAAGTACTGTACAACAAAATAAAATTCTATAAATCTTTTTTAAAACCAAAGTAAAATCAAAGATAAGAGAATAAAAAGAATAAAATAATGACAGACTCATACAGAATTAAAAGCCAATGAGTAAAAATGGGTTTTTAGACGAGTTTTAAAAGTATCCAGTGTTGAAGAGATCCAACAGTTTATTCCATAGTTTCGGAGCAGTCGCAGCAAAAGCCCGATCTCCTCTGTGTTTTAATCTAGACCTTGGTACTAGAATCATTTGGTCCACAGACCTCAAAGATCTCACCGGAGTATACCAGATTAAAAGATCAGAAAGATATAGAGGAGCTAGTCCATGCAATGATTTAAAAACAAGTGTCAAAATCTTGGTAGTGATTTCTTTGACTTCAGAGCTGTTTTCTTTAAATCAAGCAAAGAGATTCGGATACATAACCGAGGTATTCACTGATAATCCCTCAGCATGAAGTGGATGTATGCTTTGGAAGCTTCATTTTAGGCACTTAGACAAGCCATGAATCCAGTCACATGATCACCTTTATCGGCGAGGAAGGTGTTCCTCTGGTCATTTAGGCCTTCTTCTAGCACTTACTGATGATCTAAAATTTCAGACTGTTCCAGGTTAGTTTTAGAACATCGTAAAACGAGCACTCCAAATGCTTATCCACATTTTTCTGCCAAATTCACGTCCACTTTCAATGTGCTCAATGAGCTGAGTGTTGAAGGGTGCAGGCGTGAGTTCTGTTATAGTCTGAACTTATGCTTTCACTCCTGGCACTCTAACAGCTGTACAGAAGATTTATATTTAAACTGAAGCTTTGTCAGTCAGGACAGCCTCCAAAGGCCACCATCTGACATCCTGAAATTAGAGTTTGCCGTATGAGGAGACGAGGGGAGCCTTCAGAATTGTTTCATATGGGTGGCCATAATAATAATATTATTGGGGTGGCACCCAAGAAGCAGAATTTTCAGTTTTATTATGCCGTTTTTACATATAGGTTACCTAAAAAATATTACGGAAGAGGATTAGGGTCAAAGTGGGCATGTTTTTTTTTCTTCTTTTCCAGAATTCTGAGAAAAAAGTCAGAACTCTAAGATTAATAATAATTCTGACTTTAATCGCAGAATTCGGACTTTTTTCTTAGAATTCTGGAAAAGATGAAAAAAAAACCCTACTTGCCCACTTTTTCCCCAGTTGCCCAAATCCTCTTCCGTAAAATATGGCCCAAAAAAAGACATTAAGAAAAAAACTAGTTAGCCTAGTTAATTTCCTGCTTTTAAAGTACCTGAAAATAGGTACAAATGATAACCAAAGATTATTTAAAACCTGGAAGTCCCAACCATGGCTTTTATGATTCTCAGCACAGAATGGAGTTAACTTTAAGAGCAAACCTGTTCAGGAAAGACAAATAAGTATTAGATCATGTAAGACTGTTGCCTGTCTCTGTTAGACAGGGATTGGTACCAGCTTTTTTTTTCCCACAAGAAGTTTTCCAAAAAAGTAATAATACAAAACTGAAGATAAAATAAAGATAAAATAGCTGCTGTGTGAATATTTCCTGCAGTGCACCTTATGACTGCGCTTCTCCGCGCCCTCTCCTGCTCGTCAGCTGCAAAATCCAGCTCGACATCCTCAGTTGCATCCGCCATCGTCTGCTAAGAATCACCGACAGCTAAAAACAGTTTCAATCACCTGAGGGTTTGTAATATAATCTCGACAAGGACAAAAGACAAAAAAGATCTCCACTTGCACCGCGATCTTAGAAATATACAAAACAAACGCTACCGAGCGTGGAGGTACTAGAGGGCTGAAGCAAGCCAGGTGTTGCAGTGAAATAAGACCGACAGCGACACTGGCTACTGCTTTAAATCCACATTAGAGAAATGGAATTTCTCGATTGTTAAGATACCTTACGTATTGTCTGCGGCAAAGCGTTTTGTGTTTTTGGGATGAAATTTGATAACCATGCTACGCTTAAAAGGGCAAAACTGAGTGAATTAGACTACAAACAAAACGAAAACAATCGACCGCGGCAGGACTCGAACCTGCAATCTTCTGATCCGAAGTCAGACGCCTTATCCATTAGGCCACGCGGCCTACATTGTGATCTAACTGGTAGTACTTCTCAGTTTTAACATTTACGTAGAAGATTCCGTGGTCTTCGTACAAAGCATTTTAAACCAAGTATTCTAGCGCTATCCGTTTTACGAAATCAAATCGCTGTCCACTGTGTTCATTCAATCAGTTCTTTCTGAAATACCGCTGCTAAAAAAACAGTCCTCCAGCCCGCACGGTGGCGCTAACGATTTGTTTAGCTTTAGCCATACAACCCCACGAGAAGGAATGCTAAGGTAGCTATCATTTACTCTGTAATAATTTAGAAAAATATTTTTTGAATAGATAACACGATAAAATATATCAGCTGGGTGCTTCTATAATAAAACGTAGTTAGATAAAAACTGTCTTTTGCTAAGTTACTGAAACGTTAGCGTAGCTCCCTGTTTGCGCCAAGTAAACATGCGTTAAAGTGTCGGTAGTGCAACAGCTACAAGAATATGAAAAGGTGAGGCAACCAGCTTTCTACGTTTATAATTTGGTGTGTTATATGATAGAATTAGCGACACAGTTCAGATTTCATCTGTGTCTAGCAGCATTATTGTAAAAGTTTAGTTAATCTATGCAGATTTTAGTAAAAACTGAGTGAAATATCAAAGTGCAAGCAAGTAGTATTAGAAGCTCACAAAATCACAGAGAAGACTTTAAGACACTCAGCAGTCGGAAAGTACACCTTTAATCGTGTATAGAGGATCTGTGGTGCCTAGATAAAACTGCATTAAGTCCCAGTTTTTGCCTCATTCACACTATATTATCAAGACTGATCTGTGTCATGTCAATTAAGTGGTGAATCAATGGTTTCCAGCTCCAGTGAGAAGTCCTCATGAGGTGATGCTGCATGTGTTACGCTGTCCTCTGGAGAGGACTCGTATCTCTCTACAATGGATGCCTCTACGTGGCTTCTGTTCCACCAAGCCTCAAATACTTCAGGGCGAGGACTCCACACAAACCCGCCTGAACCCCCTTAACATCCAGATGCTCTCGAAAGGTCTTCACGAGCAGATCTTTCGAGGGCTGGAGCCAGAATACAGAGAGGAGGCTGTACAGCGCAGCATAAGGCACCTACAGAAACACCAGTTGTGGGGGAAGGACACGTCACTGTTGCCCGATGTCGACCTGAAACTCCCCAAAATGTATGGCAGTAACATTGACGAGCACTTTCGAATCTTGGCCCAGACACAGAACCTTCCCTATCTTGAGGCTGCTACCAAGCTGCAACTGGCTGAGCTACCACCCATGCCTCAGGAATGGAGCTGGGAGGTTGGCTGGACACGCTATGGGCCTACTGGGGAGAGCCAGAAAGTAGATTTTCCAGATGAGTCAGCTCTCGTGTTTGATGTGGAGGTGTGCACAACGGAGGGACGGTGTCCCACACTGGCTGTTGCTGTTTCTCCAACCAACTGGTAAGAAATAGACCAAAAATGTGACCGGGTAGTATAGAACAATCCATTCATTTGCTTTATTATTGTGTTGTTTTAGTTATTTCATAGTTAAAACATTGTGTCTGTCATTCAACTAAAGCTTCGAATAAAAAGTTAACTGTTATGTGGCTCATTGATCTTTATGTCCTATTTTTCTAGGTACTCGTGGTGCAGTAAGCGTCTGATTGAAGAGCGATTCTCCTGGTCAAACCAGCTGACCCTTGCTGATCTCATTCCGCTAGAGACACCTTTCAACTCTGCTCGGCCTCCAGGGGGTAACTGGAAGAAGAGACTGATCGTGGGCCACAATGTCAGCTTTGACCGGGCTCACATTAAGGAGCAGTACCTACTAAAGGTTTACATCCTATTTCTTAAATGTGCCTTTTACTCTATAAAATCCTTTGGTCACCCCTTTTTGTGTGAATCACACTAATGCCCAGTAGCTCATCTATGTTTGTATTGTCTTCCCTGTAAGGGTTCAAAGGTGCGCTTCATGGACACCATGAGCCTTCACATGGCCATTTCAGGGCTGACCGGCTTCCAGCGCACACTGTGGATGGCCAGTAAGCTAGGTAAAAAGAGGGGTCTTCAGGAGGTCAAGGAGCACATTAGGAAAGCTGGGAAGAAACACAAGGGGCCAATGGTTTGTGTCCATTTTCTACTCAAGTTCACCTACATAATATTTTGAGGCTATCATTTGGTATTTGAAAGGCTCTTGACATCAGTGTGTCATGATGTTGTGTGCACAGATCGGCTCCTGGGACTGGGTGAATATTAGCAGCATTAACAATTTGGCTGATGTCCATGCTCTGTATGTGGGAGGGCCACCACTGCAGAAAGAAGCCAGAGAGACTTTTGTGAAGGGGAGCATGATGGATGTCAGAAACAATTTCCAGGTCAGTTTTGTGGCATATGTGCGTCTGATTAATGTGGACTATTTATTAGATCTGGCATTTGGCTTGAAGGGACACTTAGGCAAAATAAATGTGCTTTTGCTGACACCTACAGGAGTTAATGCAATACTGCGCCCTCGACGTTAAGGCCACACACGAGGTCTTCACAGAACAGCTGCCCCTCTTCATGGAGAGGTCAGCAAATCCCAACCCACGGCTATTTTATAGTCATCTTTACCTTCTGTGTACAAAGGTACACAACACAGCGTTATATAATTGTGTTGTCTGTGCTGTGTTTTTATAAGGTGCCCTCATCCAGTGACACTTGCAGGGATGCTGGAGATGGGTGTGAGCTACCTTCCCGTCAATCAAAACTGGGGGCGATACCTGGAAGATTCTCAGGATGTTTATGAAGAGCTCCAGAGAGAGATGAAGAAGTCTCTGATGATTCTAGCGGATGATGCATGTCAGCTTCTGGAGAATGACAGGTGAGACCAGCACTGATTTATGTCAAGCTGTGAAGGTTCTTGTAAAAAGAATTCACACTGCACATGGTTTGTGTTTTTATACAAAGATACAAAGAAGACCCCTGGCTTTGGGATCTTGAGTGGGACGTGCAGGAGTTCAAGCAAAAGAAAGTTGCAGCCAGCAAGAAGAAAGGCTCCAAAAAAGCAGATAACAAACAAGTCGCCACTCCTCTTCCAGACTGGGAGGAAGGTACAAGCTCAGACACTAATGCAGAATATTTGTGTAATTGGCATGAGATATCTACAGTGCACACAGGATATTAATAAAGTAACATAGATAATTCAGTGTTGTTATGTTAGACCCAGGTCCACCATCTGAAGAAGAGATGGAAGGCCCTTGCCCCAGCCGGCGAGCTGTTGAGACTCTAAAGGAAACAGTGAATCGACTTCCTAAGAAAAGGCAGCATCTGCCTGCACATCCAGGGTAAGATTGCTCTCACACCACTGAGCTCTTTCCACTTCTGTTTCCTACTGATGGAGAACACAAAGTCAGTTCTGTATCCTCCTTATTTTCTTCTTTAGGTGGTATCGTAAGCTGTGTGAGAAGATGTCTGATGACAGCTGGTCACCTGGAGCCAGTCTGATCAGCCTGCAAATGCGACTGACACCTAAACTGATGGGCTTGACTTGGGATGGTTTCCCCTTGCATTACACAGAGAAACACGGGTGGGGGTATCTGGTGCCTGGACGCAGGGATAACCTTGATTCCCAGGAGGAAAACCCAGGTCCCGTGTGCCCCCACAGGTGAATCACATACTGCTCTTAAAGTATAAACATAGCAGGGTGCTCTCTCATCATGACACGAGTTAAGCAGGATGATCATTGATAGCTGCAGATTTTTAACAGTGTATTAAAGCTTTGTTGTTTTTCACAGAGCTATTGAAACTGTGTACAAAGAGTACTGTGAGCAGCATAGCAAGGAGCAACCACAGTATCTGGAATCCAACCCTTCAGATGACCTCATGTTGACAGACAGCACGGTGTGGTCAAAGGTACATAAAATACCATCATGTTTAAAGCATTTTGCATCAAATTTTGCTATATTCTTCAAACAGATTCCACATCCACTACAGACTGTTGGAATTGGCACCAATCTTAGACCTTTTCCTTAGCATCAACAGTAACACATGTGATTGAAGTTGAAGGTTATTGATCGGGGCTACATGCTGTCAATGGATAAAACAGCTACGATTACAATGTTTGTTTCTTAATATCATGTATAGGTTGAGGAGTTAAGTTCCCTGGAAAGTCTGACGGAGGAAAACGGCCTCAGAATGAGAAAAAGTGCAGAGAAGAACAAAAACAGGGTGAGTGCATGGGCTTGTAACTTTAAATTACACCTATTGTATCAGGGTTAGTGTTTCACTATCAAACACTTTGTTTTCCTGACCAACAATAGTCTACAAATTCAGATCATATGAAAGAGGGGAGTCACTGCCATTATCACCATGGAAACGGGCCCTACAATGATGTCGATATACCAGGTTGCTGGTTTTTCAAATTACCTCATAAGGTGAATTGATATCATTTATACAAATCATTAGCACAGTGTTGTTCCACCAAGCGATATTTAGCTTCTAAACAATTATTCGTGTTTAAAGGATGGCAATCACAACAATGTCGGCAGTCCGTTCTCTAAGGACTTCCTGGCCAAGATGGAGGATGGCACTCTGAGAGCAGGAAGAGGTGGCACCAATGCAACAAGAGCTCTGGAAATCAACAAAATGATGTCTTTCTGGAGGAATGCCCATAAACGTATAAGGTACCCCCATCAGAGTTAAAGTAATTCAATAATGAATTAACTTTAGTAATGCTAAAAATGGTCTTCTCATAGTTCTCAGATGGTGCTGTGGCTCAGAAAAGTTGAGTTTCCCCGTTCTGTCAGCAGGTTTGTATGATTTTTATTTTTTTTTTAATAGATTGATTGATTGATTAGACATAAAGAAAGTAATGACAGTAATGAATATAACATTTCCTCAAAGACACAAAGATTTTGATGAGGAGGGCCAGTATGGTGCCATATTACCTCAGGTCATTACCGCTGGAACGGTAACGCGTAGGGCTGTGGAGCCGACGTGGTTGACTGCCAGTAATGCACGGGTAAGAAGCACTAATCAGCATAAGTCTGAAAATGCTGACCAGACACTAGAGCAATTCTGTATGGGCTTTATTCTGTGTCAACAGCGGGATCGGGTAGGCAGTGAGCTAAAGGCCCTGGTGCAGGTACCACCTGGATGTCACCTGATAGGAGCAGACGTAGATTCACAAGAGTTGTGGATTGCTGCAGTGCTCGGAGAGGCTCACTTTACAGGCATGCACGGTATGATCGGTTCTGTTCTAAAGAAATCTACAGGAGGAGACTTTGTTGTGTGTCTTCCTTTAATGATAATGCTGCATATGTCTCTGTGGTTTAGGTTGTACAGCATTTGGCTGGATGACTCTCCAGGGAAAGAAAAGTCAAGGCACTGACCTGCACAGCCGTACTGCTGATGCTGTGGGCATCAGCCGGGAGCACGCAAAGGTGTTCAATTATGGCCGCATATATGGAGCAGGGCAGCCCTTCGCTGAGAGGTTGCTCATGCAGTTCAACCACCGCCTCAGTCAGACTGAAGCTGCCAGTAAGGCCAGACAGATGTACGTCCTCACAAAAGGTATACGCAGGTAAGTTCAACAAGACTAATAGTATGAAGTGTTTAAAGCAGGACTTCAATTTTGGTAGAAGAATACTTTAACTTGACTCAGCATGTTTGTATTTGTCAGATATCATTTGTCAGAGGATGGCGAGTGGCTGGTGAATGAACTGGGTATAGATGTGCAGCGGGAGGAAGATGGAAGCGTCTCCCTCCAGGAATTGCGGAAGATCACTAGATTGGCTTCACAATCGTGAGAACACAAAGCACAGACATTCACAAATACCTGGCTTGCAATAACTCATTTAGTGTCCCTGAATATCCTCCTCTCAGTTGTTGTGCTCTTTAATTTCCCTTTGTCTGTGCTCCTGGCACCACTTCAGTTCTCGACGGAAAAGATGGGATGTTGTTGGAAAGCGTTTGTGGGCTGGAGGTACCGAGTCGGACATGTTCAATAAGCTGGAGAATATAGCCCATTCAAAGAACCCGTCCACTCCTGTTCTAGGCTGCAGGATCAGCAGAGCACTGGAGCCCAAGGCAGTTAAAGATGAGGTGAGATGGTGTTGACTGAAGCTGACAACAGGATATGTGATTTAATCTTTGAGATTTTTATGGCTTTTTCTGTCTGTAGGAGTATTTTAAGGAATATGATCTGTTTTGGCTCTACAACAAATGACCTATGCATTACTCGAGGTCAGTCAGAAGGCTCTAAACAGCAAGATAAGCTCTTCATTAATGTCTCTTTTCAGTTTATCACCAGCAGAGTGAATTGGGTGGTTCAGAGCTCTGCCGTGGACTACCTCCATCTGATGCTGGTGGTCATGAAGTGGCTCATTGAGGAGTATAACATTGATGCCCGCTTCTGCATCAGCATCCATGATGAGGTGCGGTACCTGGTCCGCAGTGAAGACCGTTACCGAGCAGCTCTGGCACTTCAAATCACAAACCTCCTTACAAGGTGTGCTATTAGCTGACTGTATATTCTCGCTGACAAACTGTGTGCTCTAGAATGGATGGTTACTGTGTTTCTCTTCCTGCAGGAGTATGTTTGCTCATGCTTTAGGCATGCAGGACCTTCCCCAGTCTGTAGCCTTCTTCAGTGCAGTTGACATTGATCAGTGTTTGAGGAAGGAGGTCAACATGGACTGTGTGACTCCCTCCAATCCCACAGGTGTGGAACAAAAGTATGGCCTACCACCTGGTGAGTTCTGCACACCATCACCAGACTTCTTCCAACATTCAGAAAAGTATATTTATTATACAAAGTGCACAGAAAAGACAGGACGGCGTGTCTCATTACAAAATCTAAATGTAACAAAATCAGATGCAAGACGATGCAATTTAGCTCTGGCACTTAAAGCTACAAAAAAGCTTGTGTAAGGAACAATTAATTTAAAACAACACCTTGAAAAATTGCACTATACATCTCTTTAAAATACATCAGTGTATACAGAAATCCACCTCTTAACCCTGAAACATGGCCGTTTCAAAAGTATTTGATGTTTTCAGAGACTTGAGTGAGAAATTTAAGCAAAAGGAGAGCACAGCTTGTTTATCGTGAGATTTCCTTAAAGGAAATAAACCAAATAATTTTCAAATGTTTAAATAACCCAATTTAGAAATGACTATTTTAATCTAATCAAGACAAAGAAAGGTATAAACTGGGTTTGGAAATGCAATAATGTTTTTTGATAAAGTGAACTTGAGGAACACAACCAGAATACTAAATAATGTGTGCAAACTTTCCGCAGGTGAGGCCTTGGACATCTACCAAATCATTGACATCACTAAAGGCTCCCTAAACAAAGGGAGATAGCTCTTTGTGGACCAGACAGCTTTTATTCCAAGCATACAATTGGACACCGTTCACCCGCTGCTGTAGTCTGGGCGTGTATGCGTGTGTGTAGCAGTGATGCCCAGTATCACCTCACTGTTTCCTCTTCTTCTGTTTGGGTTCTTGTGTCTCGGTGGTGTCCTGTGACTCTGTGGTCTGAGAGCAATGGAAGATCAAAGACAAATAAAGAGAGAGTGTTGAAGGGGAAAAATATCTAGATTTAGCTCAGAGCATTCAAAGCATCAAGCTACATGCACATTTCAACAGTGGGAACAGCATGAATGTTGAGTCAGTTTTATGAACTAGTATAACAAAGTAAAAGTGTAGAGAAGAGGCTGCTGTATATGATGAACAGTGTTAAAGCTCCTGTGGAGCTGAGCTAGCGCTGACCTCCTGACTGTCATCCTGTTCCTGCAGGGCTGCATCCAGAGTAGCGGCATTGATGCGGAAATCTCTCGAGGTGCTCAGCTTCATATACTGCATCAGGTTTACCTGGAAAAACATGTAGATTGAACACTGTCAGTGTAACATCTGAGGCCTGTGGGGGTTTTTTAATGTATATATTTTTTCAGTGTTTACAAAAACCTTTGATTTCTTTGAGAGTGTGATGAGATACTTCTCATATTGCTCAATGCTGAAGATCAGGTTGGGGATGGCCTTAGTTTCACGCAAAAGTTTCGCCTTCCAAGAGGAAAAACATACCAGACTTGTTTATATTTCTTTGTATGCATATATTTTATTATTATAAAAGCAAAATATGTATTGTTCAGTCCCTTAATTCATTAAAATTCTAAGAGGCCTTACAGAAGCACCAGTGTTCACGTCATTCCTTCTCTTTTTCTTTTTGTCATCTGCACCTCCATTACTGATATCTCCACTCTAACAGGAATAAAAAGAATATTGTGTCTTATCTGTAACAACAAAACATTAATGCAAAGGAGCTGGACAAGTGAGCCATGCTGATACCTGTGCATATGTGATAAAAGAATAGCACTGTGGTGTTAGGTGGGAGCCAGACAGTTTGACCTGAAAATATGAAATATTAGGTTAGTATGACATTAGATCTATACAGGACAGTTTGAGCCAGGTGACAGTAGCTTGGACTCACCAGCTTCTCAAAGCGAGCTGGCAGCGACCCGTGCTGGATGGCGCACACTTGGATATACTTAAGTAAAATGAAGAAAACATAATGTCACACTCTGCAAGCTGCACTGACATTTTCACCCAGAACATCAAGTTGAAAAATACGCACATATTTGACCAGCGTGGTGAGGATGGTGTACGTGCGGGTCAGTGCTCTTAAGAGTGTAATGGTGCAGGTGCCCAGCAGGAGCGCCGTCTGGACCAGCTCACTTAGCGCTGTTAATAGAGTCCCAAGCTGTAGCGTCACCGCTTTCTCAACTGGGTCCTGCTGACCTGCAGACTGTGTGGCTTCACCTACGCATTTATGAAACACAGCATCACTTGCGTTTTAGCACCACTCGCTGACAAACGCATCTCTTCCTCCTCAGCATTAATCAAAGTGAGCATCAGCGTAAAAGGCCTCTTACCACAGCCCAATTTTTCAGAAGCTGTCTGACTTTTCTTCCTAGCGATAAGCCAGTCCACCTCATCAAGCACTCTGTCAGCTTGAGACAGGACCAGCAGCTGGGACAAGACATTAACATGAAGAAGCAGGTGAGCGGTATAATCAAAGGCATAACTCTCACAGTCAGTCAGTCAGAAAATCAACACTTACTGCTGCCGTTGAAGCAGTTTTCATGTTGACAATGGCAAAATTAGACTGCTTTTCCACCTCCACATCCTGAGACAGGAAAACAAAAGAAATCAGTTCACAAATTGCCTTTATTGTGGGCGTATGAAGGTTACAGTCATCAGTGTACTGTGGGAAAGAAACTTGGACTTAAAATGGTCTCATTTAACTTGTTTGATCATTAAATTCTTTTGAGTCCTTGTCATTATGCTACTTATTGCATGCAAAATATGAAATTCATATGTATCAACCTATACTATATTGCCAGAAGTATTTGCTTGGTTGCCTTCACACACATATGAAGTTGAGTGACATTTCATTCTTAATCCATAATGTGTTGTTGGCCCAGCTTTGCAGCTATAACAGCTTCACTTCATCTGAGAAGGCTTTCAGAAGATTTGGGAGCGTGTTTATGGGAATTTTTTTAGTATTCTTCCAGAAGTACATCTGTAAAGTCAGACACTGATGTTAGACAAGAACGCCAGTTTAAACATCTCTGCTCCAATTCATTCAAAAGGTGTTCTTGGGTTTAGGTCAGGACTCGCAAGGCGAGTTAGATTCTTGCACACCAAACTGGCTCATCCATACTTTCATGGACACATATGGAGTCATGCTGGAAAAGGAAGGGGCCAGCCTCAAACTGTTCCCAAAAGCATGAAACTGTCCAAAATATCTTGGCATGCCCCACACTATAACCCCTACCTCAACACTCTGCAGTTAGACAACTACTTTTTTCCTAGTAACACCCAAACCCAGACTCGTCCGATGGATTGCCAGACAGTGAAGCATGATTCGTCACTCCAGTGAACACGCTGCCACTGCTCAAGAGTCCAGTGGTGAGGTGCATTACACCACTACATCCGATGCTTTGCATTGCACTTGGTAAGGCATGGAACACCTGAATTCAATGATCTGGATGAGTGAATGAATACTTTTAGTCTGTCTGTCTATCAACTGTAGCTGTGTTTACAGTTTTACATAATTAAATGAGTTGCAGTAATAAGAGTATCAGTATAGTTTAAACAAAAAACACTGTTTGTACCTGATCAATATCTCCCAGTTCGCTGTGGATGTCTTGGCAGAGCTCCAGTAGCAGGCCTACAGGACTCTTATAGAGAACATGAAGGTTGAAGAGGAGAGAGAACAGCCCCTTACAGAAGGCACAATCCTCTAAAAGGAGAGAAAAAAGACCCACACATACACACAAACACACACATCAGGACATGGCTCCGTGCACCTGATATAGACAGAGAGGTTACCAAAACTTACCAAAACTGGTCTCTTTGCAGATTTTCACAGTCCACGTGATCATCTGAACAAACTGTTAATTAGATATTAGCGAATTAGAACAGGAGTGTGTTACTTTGTTCGATCGAGTGCACTTAAAAATAAATGTACCTGCTGGGAGGAGGGCTTTAGCTGGCGTGAGAGTACGCTTAGGATGCTGACCAGAATCTGAGCCTCTTTGCTATTAAAGTCTTCCTCACCTCCACTTAACTGAGTGAACAGCGCCCTCTGTTGACGGGCAACAGAAACTGGATTTTAGCAAACGGGTCCTACTTAATAAACACAGTTTTCTTGTATTATTTAGTGTCAAATCAGAAGCACCTGAAACTGTCGGATGTAGAAGTAATTCATTTCTACAACATCGCCTTCATCGTCTTGCTCTGTGCCATTTTCTGCATCATTTGAAAGAAACACATAATGATTAATTCCTGCATATTTTTTGTTGCCACACAATGTACTGCTTTTTCACTGCTTGTCCAACCCATGGTAGAGAGCAGCTGGGCCATCTCGTCTGGGTAGCGTTGTTGGCAGGTTGTGAAGATCCTGAGCAAACCCTCCAGACACAGCTGAGACAAACTGAAACGCTTCTCCTTCTTTCCCCCTTCGTCAACCACACTGGGGATGTTCGTGTAACGCCACATCAGCACGCTACAAAGAGACACAGACAAATATCATTTATTCTCATTTTTGGTCCTATAGGTGTCACAATAAACAAATCCTCTGCTGTCATTTAACTAGAAAGATTGCTACCTGGTCATGTCACAGAGGAAGCGGAAAGTCTTGTCTGCGTTCTGTCCATCTGGGCCGTCTGTGTGTCCCGTTTCATCCAGCTGTTGGATCTTCTGCACAACCACGCTCAGTACATAACGCACAAACTCCACATTTGAGCGAAGTACTGACAGAGCCTCCTCTCTGCTCTGAGTGTTATCCCTGCAAAAGAATATTTTTATTAATTCACTATTTCTAATTCTTAACCAAGGAATTTGACTTTCCAAGTTTTCATAGTATTTTGAACTAGACAGCGAAAATTTCACAAGAAATTTTAAGTGTGCCTATGCTACTGCCAATGAGTGTAGTTTAGCTTTCACACCACCAGATGTAGCCAAAAGCGCCATGAGTCTAGAACTGTGAGCACCATGAGGCTGTACCACTCCCAGCAGACCACTAGATGGAGCCATTGTTCCACAAATGAAGTTTGCCATTCATTTCAACGGGACCAAAAGTTGCATAAAACTGGTTATAGTTCAAAAAGTATAAACATTATTAACACCAAAAGACATAGCACACCATTCCTGATCCAGCCCCACAGATCCAGCCCCACAAGATGATATAACATGTGAAGTTTTTCTCAAAACTGCCGGGTGAGTTACGCGGCAAAATTTCAGGCGGAAACTGGAGAACAATAATAATAAGAAGAAGAAGAAGAATAAAT
>VUQR01016612.1:0-14208 GCA_015108515.1 Hemichromis elongatus
CTATAGCGCAACTAATTCCCTCAATCTCCCCCCTCCCTCTCATGTTTCTTCTTCAATCACAAAACTGATCAATGATCAGCTGATCGGCTTTTCTGACGCTAGTCCCGTCTCTCTCGTTTGTTAATCGCCCAGTTTGCGCTAGACAGAAGAAACCAGCAGATAAACAACAGCAGCATGTTTAAGCTTGATAAACTGAACAGGTGATGGAGACACAGGTTTACCTTTTAGGTGACATGCATGAGTTGAAGGGAAGTTATGAACTGTTTCTGTGTGGCAAATGACACCCGGATCCTTTTCTACGGAGCTGACAGCTGTTAACTGTGCAGGGGCGGATCTAGCAAAGTTTTGCCAGGGGGGCAGGTAGGCCATTAACAGGGAAAGGGGGGCACAAAGAAATACTTTTCTTTCTTATTCTCATTTAAAATGTCTAGCTTTTAATAAATAGTTATCTTAATCTTATATTATATTATTTCATAATAATAATAATAATAATAATAATAATGGATTGCATTTATATAGCACCTTTCTAGACACCCAAAGCGCTTTACAATATTATAATAATAATAATATATGAAGATGACAGAAACAGTGCTTATTTTTCACTTGAAATGTTATGTTTGTGGTCATTTTTATTATTTTTTATTGGCAGAGAATAAAATAAAACCTGTCTTCCAATTTATTGCCTTTTTTGTGTGTGGTAGAAGTATCAGTTTTTGTACTCAGTATCGGCAAGTGCTCAGATCCAAGTATTGGTATGGTATCGGTTTGAAAAAATTAGTATCGTTGCATCCCTAATTTTAATCTCAGTTGACTGAACACATTTCAGCAGTAAAATTGCGACAGACATAATGCGAAACTAAACACACGAACAAACCAGGTGAACGGTAAAAATAAATCGTGTCTTGATTGATATCAAATCTGTTCGTAATTTCGAGACCTTCAAGTTCTCATTCAAAACTCTCCTGTTTTCGCTGGCTTTCAGCTCGAGTTATGCCCTGTTTTCCTGTTTTATTGAAGTTTACATTATTTCATTTTAGTGTACACTATTATTTCTATTGTCCCTCATTGTTTTCACTAGCTGAACCTGTAAAGCGCTCTGGTCATCTGTAGTTTTTTTTAATGTGCTACACAAAAAAGTTGAAGTTGATTCTATAACTGTATAGCAACTTTTAACAATTGTTGATTTCACTGAGGTTTACCTCCGGCCTCTGGAATATTTTTCTTTACCTAATTACAATATTCCTGTCAGGTTAGCAAGAACATTTTTTATATGGCCCTCTTTTTTTCTTTTTTTAAACACCAGAAACTTTTCTTTATGTGTTGCTCCCATTTATCCAGTCTTGTGGCAAAAGCCAAATATGGAGATAAATTTACTGCAAGAAATAAGTAAGCTGGGAAAAGTATTAATGGTGAAATATATTAGTCAACAAGAATTTCTATTTTCAATTTTTTACATTAAAATTTATTGTTAAATTCAGATAAATGAGAACAAGAGAAGTCAGCTAAATTTTTCGATTTCAGCAAAGTCAAAGATTGAGAAAACTTAAAGTTAAGCAATCGTGTTACATTGATACTTTGACTTTTATGGTGATGTCACAGTGACTTTGTCCATCTATGTCCATTTATACAGCATACAGTTGTATAAGTTCCTAGGATGCTGTTGCTGAATGTAACGTATGTAGGTGTTAAGACAGAGACAGGTAAATGGTTTATTAAAAAATAAAATCAGAATTGCTGAGATATATTTAACTTCTTTCAACTTTATTGCTTTTAATGGTTATCGTGGTTTCAATGTCTGTCTCTCACCTGGCTGAAAGTGCTACGTATCCCTCTCTGTGTATCTCCAAGGTAGATATACACAGCACCTCTGTTATCATCCTCAAGCGGAGCTCCGACAGCAACGTCTCGGAGTCCATCTCCATTCAGGTCTGCAAGGCTGGATATGGTGGTGCCAAATCTACCCATGGATGGTCCCATCACATTCAGTACACTTTCCAGTTGCAGCTATGAGAAAAGAGGAGATTAGATCACTGCTCTTGATCACAAAAGTATTGAGTGTCACACTGTAATCTCACAAAGTCGTGGCCCACCTCATCAGTCAGAGTGTAGATGTAGATCTGGCCTTCTTTCTTCTCCTGAGACCGGTAAAACGTTGGAGCTCCCACCAGCAGGAAATCAGTGTCACCGTCTGAGTTGATATCTACCGAACACACCTCGGCGCCGAAGTAGGAACCGATCTGACAAGTTAGTTATATTATTAGTTCAGTTTTAATTTAGTTATAAAATGTTATATCGTTTACCGATATCAAAAACATTTGAATAAAAAATGATCAATGCAGGGAAAATGCTTCATGTACAGAGAGCGCGATATTACTATACAGAAAATATGATTGCACAAAATAAAACAATCATTTTCATAATGCGACATGTACGCCTGGAAAATAACTATAAACCTGTACTGTGCTTCAAGCAAATATAAGTTTGTATGTAAGTTTTTAGTCAAACAAGGTGCCAGTGTAAGGAAGTTCTGTGGTTTCCTCTGTCTAGCCACAGAATTTATTTGCCTTTGCACAAGTCTGGAAAGTTGCAAACATTGAATGCTATCATCATTTTTAGACTCAGATTGCTGGTTTGATTCATATTTCTTCCATGCATTTATATACGTCTATTGCTTGATTTAAAGTAAAAATTTCTGAAGGTACCAACCTGGTCTCCAGTTATTCTTTGTGCTGTGATCCAGTTCGAGGTGTTGTTTTTGAAAAGTACGACCTGTCCTGTGTGCTTAAACCGGGGTGCACCCGTGAAATACAAAGAAACACCACTCCTCTCTCCAACAGACACAGAATATCCTGAATGAAACAAATATAACGCACAACATGTTTTTATTTGAAAACCTAATGTGTGTGTTTGTTGTACTTGGAAGATATTAAAAATTTAGACTGGAAATTTCCAGAGTTTGTTTGTTTAGGTGTCAAGCCAAATAATAAAATATTATTTTAAAGAAAGAAAGATCAGATAACATTTAAAGAAAGTTTACCCATGTAGGAGTCCATCTCCATTTCTTTAACCTCAATTTGTGTTTCCATATCAACACGATGTTCTTGGAGAGAACCACGCCAGCTGTTTGTTCCCACTGAACCCAGAATCAGTGCATCCTATAAACAGGAATGTGGAGGTGTAAGGAGACAGAAATCCCAGTTATGGTTAGAAACGGAGGTTAGATCAGCTGTGTCATCAAACCTGCTGCAGCTGGACTCATTTTTTCAGTTACTCAGCAGCAGAGATTAAGTTGTAATGATGCATGCAGAGCTCAGCTCAGCACGGATAAAGCCCTTTAGCAATTCGGCTTCAGTTCATGTTGTGTGGTTTCTAAGCCTTTACTCTGATCTTCAGATGATTCTTTAAGGTGCTCAGATAGATTTTGCCCTTCTGATTTTGCTCACCTTGCTGAAAACGGCGCTGAATCCACTCTGAGACATTTCATCAGCCATGTCTCCTGCCTGAGCCACTTTGGAACCTAAATGTGGATCATCAGGGAGTACACATTACAGCTGCACATGTGGAAGATGACATGAATTCCTGATTTAGGGAAAGAAATGAAACACTACCTTCCATAACAAACATCTTTTTCTGAAAATTTGACAGTTCTCCCTTGAGGCCATCATAATTCTCAATTTTGAAAGCATTTTTGTTTTTTGGCTCTGAAGCGATGGCCCTGAATTTATCCAGATTTGCATCCTTGATCTGAAACCAGAATACAGCTTTAACTCCAAGTCTTACATCAGCATAAGAAAAAGATCAGTCCTACACAAAATTAGACTCACAACTTTTTCTGACCCCAAACAGTAAAAACTACATTAAACAGAAGAAATCACATGTGAGAAAAAAAGGAGACCTGATATATGACATTACAGCTTACCCCAATAACAAGACGAATTATATTTTTCTCATCATATTTTTTAATGATCCCATTTCTGTCTACGTCAGTGGGATCTCCATCTGTGATTAGAATCAGAACTTTAGTTGCATCAGGAGAGGCGCCTGCAGCTGGGTTTTCAAGGATTTCAACCCTGAAACAAAAGCAAAAACAGCTTTTGTAACACTCAGAATAAGCCAAGCTGTGAGCATGAATACATTGACACTAAATCAACAAACTTATGATGCTCATAATGCCACAGTTGTGTTGAGCCTTTCGTCTTTTATTATAACTGAACTTACAAAACAAATTCGAGGGCTTTGTGTGTGTTGGTGAGACTTTTTAAATGCTTTTCATTCTGAAGTTTTTCAGAATAACTTCCATCTTCATAGTCCTTGAAGTCAAACACTTTGTGGACTGTTCTGGAGAACTGAACTGCTGCATACTGAAAGACCAACATAAATTATTTAGATATGACACTAAACAGTAAATATATCTTAACAAAAAATGCTGTGAATGGTTAAATATTGCAGTAGTGCAGTGACCTTGATCGATGTGTTCTTCAGGCTGTTCATTATCTCCACAATAAAATCTTTATTTTTGTTGAATTCTTTTTCAGTCATACTCGCTGATCCATCAAACAGAAAGACGAGGTCCACTGTCTTTTTGGTGCATTCTGGGAAAATAATAAAATAAAAATACATCTGTATCCAAATATCATAAAAAAATGTAAAAAAAATTTAGTCATGACATAAAAATTGTGAACCCTATTTCAAAGCACACTTTACCTTGATACGCGGGTTTGAAAGAGGAGAGTTCCTTGAGTTGATCAGAAAACTCATAACAAATACTGTTCAGATAGGAGTTCTCATTGCATTCATGCACCAAGCCTGGACTGCAAACCTAAATCAGAGCATAAAGAGAAAAATAAGGCTCTGCATATTATTTTGTTTTGCTCATAGTGAGGAGGAGAGACTGATTTACTTACAGTGAATCGGGAGCCGGAGGGGTTTGCAGCGATTGACAAACCAAGATGTTTGACTGCTGTTGTGTTTGTCCTCAGGTTCTCTGCAACTGAAGCATTTCATTATAAAACACACAGACTTGTACAGTAATGTATTTCTATATTTTTATGGAGTTATAAATTATGTAATATTCTTTCGATACCAGTAAAGTTGAACCACTCGTTTTGGTCAGGTTTGTAAATTCCCCCAGATCCATTTAGCCTGAGAGGCGCAGTGATGAGTATGCTGTGGAAAATGATAACACTGATTAATAATATATTCAGACACTCAAGCTACCACAAGATTATTGTAAGATTCCCCAACGGTTGCTAAAAAGCAACCAATGGAAACCCAGGGGTGTGAAACATGGGGCCCAAGGGTCATAACGGGACCTCTGGATGACTTCAGGAAGCAGAAATATTAAACATTTTTTAAAAATCATTACGACACTCAAGTTAAAAGCTGACAGTCCTGGAAGATGTATACAAATCGTTTGAATCATAGAATGAAATGTTGTAGTTGTCTTGTGCATTTCCAGACCACTTAATATCAGACTGGGTTATATGTGTCCCATGAATTAAATGAGTGTGACATCCCAGCTTTGAGCCGTGAACTTTAATATTTTGATGGCATGCTATGTGTGTTATTGTGCTCCTTAAGCCAACTCAAACATTTTCTGTTACAATGACTGTTTTCATTTAAATGGAAGCAGCTACAAGTGTTCATATTTTCTCAGTTTCTACACTGCAGCTGCTTAAATGCAATAATTAGTCAATAATCTTGTCTTGCATGAAGCTGTTGGTGAGTAAATACACACTTTGAAAGAACCTCAGCATGACCGAAATTCAGCTGAAATAATTTTTTGTTAACAAGCAGAGAATCACTGTGAACACTTCTGCCAGTGATACCACAGCCATAGCAAATAACCAGCTGCTCTTTGTGTCACCACTTTGCATTTTTCTAAAATGACGGTAAATAAAACACAGAAAGACATGCCACAGATACTGAAATATCAACGAGAAACGTTTCATTTCTTTAATTACTCTGAACATTTGGGTTTGAAACACAACAGCAGAGGTTTAACTAAAAGAAGATGCATTTGCCGTCGTAAGCAGAGTGTTAGATTAGTCACAGGATGCAGCATTATTCAGTGCTCGAGTCAAAACCACAAGCCATCACTGGATCAGCTTACGAATGCTAAACTAAAATCATCTCACATATTCCTTATGATTTCAGTGAACTTACCTTTTGTTACCACCAGTAGATCTGTACTGTAGCACCTTGTATCCATAGAAATCACCTGGTTTGCCCTCGTGTTTCTTAGGCTCTGTCATTTTGATGTTAAAAGCCAAACAGGCAGGGACGGTTGAAGCTGGAAAAAAGAGAAAAACATGACCACAAGTTCTACTAACTTTAATTACAACTGGGAACGGGTCACTTATAACTGGTATCACTGAAATCTCTGAATTTAAGAAAACAAATTACTGAATTTTTGGTTAAATGGCCCATATTTATATAGCGCTTTACATTATAGTCATCCACCCATTCACACACTGGTGATGCTACATTGTAGCCACAGCTGCCCTGGGGCGCACTGACAGAGGCAAGGCTGCCAGACGCTGGCGCCACCGGTTCCTCTGACCACCACCAGTAGGCAACGGGTGAAGTGTCTTGCCCAAGGACACAACAACCGAGACTGTCGGAGCCAGGGCTCGAACCAGCAACCTTCCAATTACAAGACAAACTGCCAACTCTTTGAGCCACGATCGCCCCAGTAAAGTATAGTTAGTTGGGACAAGTCCTGAAAAACTAACTGACCGCATGCATCCATTTGTAAGTTAGACATCAGAAAGTCAGCTTGACGTCCTTTTCATACATTTTAGGGTTTTTTTTCCTCCTTTAGTGACACTTGAGAGAGAAAGAGAGCAGGATAACATCATGCAGTATAGATCTAGCTGGATAAGAAGCGAATACTTGGTTATTATTACGTACTTCACTTCCTGAAAGTCTTTCTGGACCCTAACTGGGACCATAAGTTACACAAAATGATTGAAGAATAATGACTGGGACCATAAATTCATCAGGAAAGTGTTAAGGCTGGGATCAAGGAAGATGAAGGAGGTTAAGAGCAGACTTATGTGGGCAGTTTAGAGGAGTCACTTCCTGCTGGCCATTTAAACAGTTTCTATCAGAGGGAGAAACATAAAAATATAAAAGGACATAAACTCTCGGTCAGAAAAACGAAGTCAAGGCGACGGCACCTGAAACTCGCATTCTTTTTAATAATGGCCACTGGTGAGAAGACAGTAAACACTGTCCTAGTAGGTTTACAAGCTCATTAGTTCCTTTTGGGTTATTTGAATAAAACATGCGGTCAATGCTAAAAGTCTGAAAGAAGAAGAATGAGGATGAGTTCACTGCTGCCTGTAAACCATGCACTTTCACACCCACACCCCTCCCTTTCTTGTAAGATCCAGTTTTAAAACAGAAACAGTTTGAAAAACGCCCGGCTCGAGGCTTCATCATCAACATCACAGCTGACACGCAGAACAAAATCTCTGCCGTGCACCGGTGAATTAAGTGCAGTAGCCCTTCATATCCTGCTCGTTATCTTATCCACAAAATAGTTACTTCTATTTTTAGCACTCGTACCAAGACTGGGTTTTTCTTTGGAAACCAGTTTCAAAATGTGCACGCAGTGCCTGTGCACATGAAGAAGAGTTGGTACTTATAAGACACAGTACAGAAGGAGGATGAGAGATACCATCTTTGTCATTTGACACAAGCTCCTCCCTTGTCAAAACTTGCCAGTTACCCACAATGCAACTCCACCACAAGAACTTTAACAGGAAACTGATGTGAAACAGGTAAAACTCAGATGTCTGATGAGCTCACTTCTTTTAAACTCCTCTTAATTGTATTAGAAGTCTGCAGACGTAATAGATGATAGCGACACGCTTCAGGCAGTTTATATTTTGCACAGTTCACCACGGCAAAATTAAAGACTTTATACACCTCGTGGGCTTCCCCTTTAAGATCACAGCAGAAAAAAAAAAAAACCTCATTCAGCTTTCTGTTGTCCTCATTTCAAATCTTGGAGTGAAACCGTGGTTCAGGTGCTCGACTGTGCAGATGTGTGTCAGTGCAAGTAAAGACAGGATGTGCTGCGTAGCAAATACAAGCAGAGGCAAAAATAAAAGAAATAATATGAACTTTGATAAGCTGCAAAAATACGCCCAGTCAACTGGGAAACCTATTCACAACTTTGACCACATTCAGCAACACAAGATAAAAATAGTTGTATAACAGGGGCAAAATTAGAAGCATAGCACGTCAGTGTCACAAGTAGGGGTAGGTTTTTGTAGAAAACTGGTTCCCAGTAGTCCCATTCTTTGATCCCGCTTATCGGCAGCTGATTTCAGTTTAGCTGTCGAGGGGGAGGGGGATAGTGACGCTGTCTCAAACGTGGATATGGTCATTTATTTTATTTTTATTACACAATAGGATGAGATAAATTGTAATGTGGAAAACTTTGTCCAGGACACAACAAACACTGCTGCCAACACAAGACAATACAGCATGCTAACGCTAAAATGAAAGGTGAGTGAATGCCAACCCCAGCAGACCCTGAACTTCAACAAGCACATGAGCAGTCAGGCTACAGCCTCCCTTTCGACCTGTTCGTGTTACTAAAGCAGAATCGCCATAGGGTTGACTCCTTTTTGTGCTAGTTTTCACCTTTTCTTTCTTTGGTCAGCTTGTTGGTGTGTCGTCATTAGGGATTTGTGTTGCTGTGTGTGGCTGTAGCCTCAGGTCTATATTGTTAAATAGTGAGTATGAGACCTTTTACAGAGAGGCATGAAAGTAATGTAACGAGTAGTATAAGAAATTACTTTTTCCTGGGACTAATTAAGTAAAATACTGCATTACTTAAAAAAAAAAAAAGTGTTCTGTGTAATATGTGTAATAATTCATTTTTTGAATAATGACTCCAACACTGACCTCAACAAACACGCACAAACATTTAACCCAAGGATGCAAATGCATGAATGTAACTTCTTTATTGCTGCTTTGCAACGGTGGAGACTCTCAAAACGGATCCAATGAGAACCCAGGGAAAATCGATATGGAATCGAATCAATAAGTCATATACCGATAATCGGAATCACTAATTTCTTATCAATTCCCATCCCTAGTTACAAGTTTTCTTTAGTTTTGTTTGTCTTTTTTTTCTTTTCATTTTTGTAGTTGAGAAGCAAATTTATTAAGGATGTAGAGCATGAAAATTATTGACATGAACTCAAAGATGCACAAAGTAAGGTTAGTGTAAACCAAATAAAACCAAATGTTGAGCTGAAATAGTAGAAAAATATAGAGAGTAGAAAAACAAGCTAACTGAAGCAACATTGTGTAACTACTTAAAATAAGATTTTTAAATAGCCCAGGAAATGTGTCTAGTTTTGTTCTTTGTCAGTTTTAAAGTGTCAAAGAACGAGATAGTAAGGTGAGAAAACACTGATATGTTTTGGGTTGTTGCCGTTTTTTAAAATGAGGTGTCTACATAACTGTGAGTTTTCACAACGTGGTCTTGTGAAACGTACGGCCTACTTAGATCTCCCTTTGTTTTTTAGCTCCATCATTTTAATTTTGTGATTTGATAAAGTCAATGTATTATTACGGGACTGAGTCGTAGGTTTGACTATAAATACAAATACAATTCACTGAATTTCTTGCATATTTTCACTTGGGTTTGTTTTGTATTTCTTTCTATAAGAGCACACCTCTTATCTCACTTCCACAGTAGTTTCACTTGAACTGAAAGTTTCATCTATAGTCTAAAGTTTCCAGTTACCGGCCCACAAGTGTTCTGAAAATCAATTAAGTCATATTAAAAACATGGGAAATATTACAGGAAATACCTCCGGCTCTGTTCTTTATTAGTGCGCCCAGATGTGTCAAAACAAAAATCATGAGAAAGCAGTTCAGGTTTACAAGGTGCCGTGCTGAAGCCTGCCTCAGCTGATGTAGTGTGAATAGCAGGGTGCACCCTGACTGGTCGTAGGGCTCAAACTAAACATTTTTTAAACCATGCTAACTAAAATGAAATGAGGAAACACATCTGGGAACTAACAAAACTGAACTGAAATTTAAAAAGAAAATGAATATAAAAAGATGAAAGAGGAATTAGATAAAGTCCCAAACTATGATGACTCATTTAAAAAACAATTTTAGCACCTTTCAGCTCCTTGTTTTGGCTTTAAAGATACAGAACCTTGAACAGCTGTACACACCTGGATCTGATCAGCACCAAACAGCAGAAATACGGTGAACATAAGGTAACATATGCAGCTGAAGGGTCTTTGAACAGTGTAACATTTACAACACGTGCAGCCCCCAACGCTCATGCACTAAATCTACTGTATTCAACCCTCTGGCTGGCGAATGGTTTGGATGAGCTTTTCAAAATCTCACCACAACTGAAGCAAACATAACTCAGCCAGTGAAACCGGAAACTCAATTAAAGCTTCACTGTTAAGTTTTAAATCCACAAGAAGCTGCATAAATAATTCAAAGTGTGTGTAGCATGCTCCTGTTCTAAACACTCTTCCTGTCAGGATTTCCTGATTTTTTTTTCCATTTTTTTCAACACCAGAGCATTTTTCTTTAATTAAAATGAAAATTTAGACTTCAAAAAATACTATAATGAAAATATACAAAGTAGTCACGCTCATCCGCAGATCAACCCTTTCTCAGAAATGACAATAAATTCAATCATTTTCAAACTTACCAACAATCACCACGAAGGTGAGCAGATAGACGTGCTGTCGCCAGTGCATCTTTCACTTTAACACTGCTGCTCAAGCTTCTTGAAACGTGTGCCTATGCAATACTTCCTGTGAAGGGCGTTTTCCGTAACAGGTGGCAAAGACACATTTCTCACGACAGTGCGCTCGACAAAATGTTTATCTTCGCTTCTTGCTTCCTCTTTTTTTTTTTTGCAATTCCTTAAATCCTTCACTTTTCACTTCTTTAAAAAGAGTTTTGCACTTTTATTGAAGGAATTAAAGATAGAAAAAAAAATAGAAATAGCTCTTGATTGATGAACTAGGAACCCAGCCCCCTCATAAATTAGATTTGAATGTTTTCATAAGAGCTCTAGTAGGGGTCTTTTGAATAAAACAGTTGCATATGATTTGCGGTTATTCAGTCTACTGAGTCGACAAAAGAAACTAAACAGAGCAGGAGTCAGAACAGGGATTTCCTTCAGAGACTTCTTAACATTTAGATTTTATTGGATTTCTGCTTTTTGTTTTCCGTCATTGCTGTTTACAGCCATAGCACCATAAGAAGAAGGTTTTAAAATCGTGGTGGGTGGTGTTTAGATAAAAATGAGGAACTTGTGAAAAACTTGTAAAAACCTCTGTGAGAACAGTCTGCGGTTCTCATTGAAACCTAAAAGTAAAAGCTGCATAAAATTTTCCTTAGTATAAAATATTCATTTACAAGTAAACTTTCAGGTTGTTTATATATATATATATATATATAACTATTAGTAAGGAAACATAAATTGTTCTCATCACATGAGTTTGAGTCATGAGGGGTGGATGTGACTGAGAAACAGGGACACGACATGCTAGTGTGGTGCAGGCTTGTCAATCACAAAGCTGAGCCGCCCTCAGAGCATACTTTGCATTACCGCTGTTGTTGACACAGCAGAGACTTTAAATAAAAATAAATTTACACCATGCTGTATTGAATAAAAACTTCTAAACATCGTAAACTGATCAGCAAAGACTTTACAGGAGTCACAGATTTAAAATAAAGAGGGTTCATTTTCAGACACGCATCTCAAAGATCAAGGATGGGGTTTTTTTAAACAGAGGAGTCGACCACCAGCTGCAAGCTTGAAATTTCATTGGTCCTTCTGAGTGATTCGTTGTAAATATAATCATACAATATTATCATAACAACATCCAAACGCTCCAATGCAACTTTTTTCTTTACTTTGATGTAGTCGCTGTGTTGGCGGTGCCAGATCTTCTAAAGCAGGGGTCTCCAACTCCAGGCCTCGGGGGCCGGTGTCCTGCAGGTTTTAGATCTCACCCTGGGTCAGCACACCTGAATCAAATGATTAGTTCATTACCAGACCTCTGGAGAACAGGATGAGGAGGTAATTTAGCCATTTAGCTCAGCTGTGTTGGATCAAGGACACATCTAAAACCTGCAGGACACCGGCCCTCGAGGCCTGGGGTTGGACACCCCTGTTCTAAAGCATGTTAATGGAAGGTGGTCTGTCCACGAATAAAATCACTATAACTATAAAGAGAATCAAACCGATAAGTGATCTCAATCAATCATTTCACAGTTTCCAGACCCTAAAGTTCCATCCATCTTTATCCTGCAGTCGAGGCACTGTTTCTACTGTTAGGGATATAATATTCTGGACTGTTGGTCTTTGGTTCTCTGAGAAATTTGGGGAAATTAATGTGACAGTTGGGCTGATTAGATTAGAGTGAGATTTATGTAATGTTTCCTGTATATCATTAGCAAAAAAACAAAACAAATTCAGACATATCGTATTTGAGATTGCTATCTGAAAAGCTGTGCCTTTGGCCTACAACACCCTGCAGAGTGCAATATAATGTTTTACTCATTGCTGATCCTTATCAAAGATAAATAAAGTGTAAGCAAACAGGATGCCTCAACAGCATTTTATTACAAATGCTTTTTTGTTTTATCAATCAGTTTGCAGTTGATTAAACATCCTGTTTAATCGAGCATCAGGCTTTTGAACCTTGAGTGAAAAGTCCACCACTGGGCAGCCCTGCGTTATGCAGCCCAGAGAAACAATGTCCACATGTGAGCAGAAGTACAAAGCTACGTTTTCTGGGGTGACTCCTCCACTGGCTTCTATCAGAAGAGCAGGGAACTCCTCCTTCAGTGCCTGGGCTGTGACTCGGAGCTCCTGCAGGTGAAAGAGGAGAGGTGTAACCATGGAACAAAAACAAGAATCAACCTGGAGTCATGTTTCTTTAATATTCGCCACCTGAGGTTGAAAGTTGTCCAGCATGACGACGTCTGCTCCCGCTCTGGCTGCCTCCCTGCCCTCCTCTGCTGAACGACACTCCACCTCAATCTTACTGCTGAAGCCGCACACCGAGCGGGCAGCTTTCACCGCCTAGGGGGCAAACAGGTTTGTGCGTTTGTGTTTGTCTGCTTCTTTGTGAGCACAGCTGACCTGAGAAGAGCTGTGAGGCCTGAGCAACAGAATCCAGATACAAATAGAGCAAAGAAAAACAGACAACCTTCCTCTTTGCTTTCCTGTCTGGAAAGCAAAGAGGAAGACGGCTTTTAGTAATCTCATGACCTCTTGTAAATCACAGTGTTTTAAAATAAAATAGTTCTGAAATTATGTTAAAAAATTATGTTAAAGCTTAATATCTCATAATAAGTAAACTGAATTTTACATAGATGAATATAAAAATTCAATTCAATATTTTATTGCCAAGATTTTATCTAAAATATAACCTTAGAAACAAAATGTAAACACAGGTATACAGACTGATACTGGCAGTCGCTGCTCTCGTCATTTTCCCGCAGTCCTGTGGTTTTGTTATTACTCACACGTCTGGTCGATTCGTGTTCTGATTCCTCTTTTAGGGTTTATTTATTGTTGAATTTCGGTAACAGCAAAAAATACCCTTGCATATAACATATTTCTTGCCATCTTCAGTGCCCTCTCTGCCAACACATGACACACGGCAACAACGTATCTACACGTAGTCCTGTTTTTATGCCCTCTGGACAGTCAAAACTGTTCCCTCAAGCTTTTGGTTTTGAGGCGACTTGTAAATTTTAAAAAATAAATCGATGGGTTTTTTGCCTTTGTTGTGTACTTACAGTGAGGACAAAGAATGTGAGAAAGGGGAACAAGGAGGAAAATCAAAATATTTCATTACAAATATATGCAGTATGCAATATGTGCAGTAGTATTGTATTAAAAGTAGTATTGAAAGTAGTATTTCAAATATTGATTTACAAAACATTTTTAAAAATATAGAAGTAGGTTTTGGATGCATGCATTCTTTCTAAATTGCTGACAGGGACAATGACTCTGGTTGCAAAAATAAATCCGACTGTATAGAAATCTATTTATTACCTCAGTTAATACTTTTCTGGTGGTTTTATGGTCTGAAACTAAAAATAGCAAAATTTTAATTTTTTTTTAAATTGTACTAGTAAATAGAGTAAATTAAGATAACCTTAAAAAAAAAAAAAATCAAATAT
>VUQR01016613.1:0-38460 GCA_015108515.1 Hemichromis elongatus
AAAAACTATCTAAATCTTAAAACCAAAGTTTTCATCTTATCTAAAATGTATAGAAATCCATTATTGTATGTAGGAACTATTAAGTCGAATCAGCATAAGAATGACTTAATTTATCTCCAAGGAACATGGCATTAAAGATAAGGACAGGGCATAAACAGACAATAAGAATGAGATAATAAATGCAAGAATATATAACATATACACAGTTTTAAAATTAAAGTGGCTATAATATATACCCTAGTAAGCTATAGTACTTTTTCCTTTGGGAAAGAACCATCTGTGCAGTCTGCAACTCTGTTGAAGAAAGGTGTTGAATCTATTTAATTATTGTAGAAAAAATGGTTTCTGTGCTTTAGTTTTACACATGCATTCAATTAAAGTTGATTATGTCAACTATTCATCATGAAGGGAGGGTGGGGGTGCTTACTTTTTTTTAGCTGGGAATTGGCAACCCTATTAGTTAGGTTTTTTAATATTTCTGCTAAATACTGGCTTTTCCTATAATAATATAATATGGGCCGGTCTCTAGTCAAAATGCCCGGGCCGATTTTTTGTCCCACTCCAGCCCTGACCCCAAATCTAAAATTTAACACGCATATTATATATAGAAAGTGTGCACTATTCATTCAATTCATTCATTCATTTAAACCACACTTCGTACGTATGTGTGCATGAGCTATAGCACAGCCAATCAAATTAACCAGATTTAAAAAGAAAATGTGTATTTTCTAAGTCCACTTGTTTCGTCATGTGTTGAGATAAACGCAGATTTAAAAAACACATGGTCTAATATTTACATTTAGCATATAATTGCAACTTTTTTTTTTCATTCTTTTAAGACTTGAAACGATTTGAAATTCAAAGCTAATGACTTGTGACGTTACTTGGACTTTTACACCAGTGACTTGAGACTCGACTCTGACTTGAGGATAAAGACTTGAGACTTACTTGAGACTTGCAAAACAATGACTTGGTCCCACCTTTGCAAAGTCCTCCATGTTGTCGCTAAATTGTTCTGTTTTACACAGTTGTCTAAATAAGGATTCAGACTTATGAGTTTGAAGTTTCTTAAGCGCTTATAGTTTAGACTAATGTCAGTTTGAGGATAAATATAATGTGATGATGGCACTGAAGTGGCTCCAGTGGGTTTGAGACCATCCCTTGGTTTGGCTCCCGTCACAGTCATCTGTAGTCACTGTTGACGTTTGAATCAAGAATATTAGGCTTAAAATAATCTCTTAATTTGAGTCCAGTCATGGGGATAAGTTACAGGAGTCAATTTCAATGGAAGATAGTTTGTCAGGATAACCCACTGGGCCTACCCAGTGGGTTATCCTGACAAGGGTATGTTCAAGCGAGTTCAAATATTTGAATCAAGTTGCTATGGTTACAGTTTTTTGTTGAGTCATATTTAAATCCAGTTAAGAACAACTTTGACAGATTTTAAATGAAGTAGTTGAGAGAGGATAATCCAGTAGGTTTGGCATGTTTAAAGAGCCCATTGAAATCGGTTGTTTAGATTAGTTTGGATTCTGTTCTGGGAGCCGAGATAATCCATAGATTTGGCTTTAAATCCAGTTTTTAAAGCTAGGAAAAAGTTCAGTTTTATTTATATAGTCCAAAATCACAACAACAGTCTCCATTAAATTAGAGGTCATCCAGGCCTGTAAGACATGGCTGCAGCTTAACTAATTGTTCTGTGTCATGGATAGATAAAGTTGGGTGTCATCTGCATAGCAGTGAAAATTTATACTATGTCTTCTGATGATACTGCCTGAGGGAAGCATTTACAATGTAAACAGAATTGGTCCTAGCACTGAACCCTGTGGAACACCGTATTTGACCTTAGTGTATGAAGAGGACTCTCCATTTACATGAACAAATTTTAAATAGTTTTGAACGTTGCTGTAGATAATAATGTCTGTAAGATGACTCTGAATACTTTTTTCTCTAATGGTTAAAATTTAATTTGTGAAGAAAGTCATGGGGTCATTGTAACTTGTAAGTGATGCAAAAACAACAGTGTTTTTCCTCCTGTTGAACTGCAGGCCGTCACTGATAGCAGAGGGAATGATGACGTTGATCAGGGACACCAGTCTACATGGAGCCGTGATGAAGATCACCTGCTCCAAGGGAATCCACTTCCACACCTATGAGCCCATGTCTGCATGAGCTCGACACTCAGGGCTCAGATGCTGAAGGAAAGATGCAGCGCTGTAACCCGTCTGACTGCAGCACACCAGAGACGCTCGGGACGACACATGGATGCTGCAGGAGCTTCTGTCACAACTGCATCTGTTTGGATTCTAATTTTTTTTTTTAATAATCATCTTCATAACATGAAAACAATGATAATATATTTAGTTTAGTGTTTCACTGCTACCCAAAATATCCAGCAAGCCAAAGTTAAAGATGCTTTTGTTCTTTTTTAGTTCATTGTTTGTGCGTCACAGGAAACGCTGGACCGTCACTGCGGTCCACCTCAGAGACGACGGCTTCTTTGATCAGTGTTATTTAAAGAACTGTAACAGTTATTCTTTTACAGCTGGTTTATGTGACGTGTAAACAAAAATAAATATGGAGTTTTGTAACACGGGAGATATGAGAGACATTTATTGATAACCTAAACAATAATTATATGTTAATAATTATGGTTTTAAAATGTGTGGGTTTTTTAGTGTTTGAATATTTAATATCAGCCAATACATGGTAAACGAGGAGTGAGGTCACAGACAGTAAGCACATCACCCATTGGTTTGTAAAGTCCAGTTTTTAGCCCGCTGCTACTTTAGTTTTGTGAATACAAGCTAGCTTGGTTAGCAAAGTGTGTACATAGACTAAGGATTATAGACGTCTTGCAACCCTAACTTTAAGTCATGTGCTGGTGGCCATTGCTGGTATTGCAAATGACAGAATTAAAGTTTACATGATTGGGGGCGTGGCCTCTTTGACTGACAGGCCAATGCCGACACAGGCAGCTGTAGCTGCTAGCTCTGGACCGTGTTTGCGCTATTGGAGCTCTTTGGAGCATTTTTAATGACATCATGTAACCAATATCATGGCTGCTGTGAAGTTTCTGTAGTAACAGAGCATTTGAGGAGGCGGAGCTCCAGGGATTACTGCCTGCACTAATTAGCATAGGGTCACCTCTAACATGGCAACAGGCAAAAGCGACATTAAGTCTGCACACACTGGGTCATTTCAAAGTTGTTGCTTCCATCTTTATCAGCTCAGTAGTCTATGATATTCTTCATATCAAGTATTATGCGTCCAACTCTATCTCCCATTTAAACACAATAACAGCCGCGCTACGCTAAACATTCTCCCTGCACTAAGTGAAGCAGAAGGGCTGCAGGCTCCCTGGACTTGAGCTGGTTTTATTTCTTGATCTTCTTCTTGTGTGGCTGGTGGAACATATTTGATACTTATGGCCGAGTCAGAGCAATACAGCGCAGAACAAGGACTGTGGCAGCAGCAACTTTATTTGTACAGCACAATCCTTTGTGTGTCTTTATCTCCTCTGAACTGTGGGCTGGGATACAGCGTCAGTCAGCCTTAGCCATGTTTTCACTGTTGACATTCCTCATAAATCCCTGGCCAATTAAATCCTTTCACCGTGGTGAAAATGTTGGCTTTTTCCCAAACTGGGCGCTCTCTAAGAACCCGTGTGTGGTTTGCATGAAGTCACAGGTTGTCATGAAGAGACGGGTATGCACAAAGAGGTTCACTGAGGCTCATCTCACAGCTGCTGTGCTGAAGTTTCACTGTGATGTGACATGTGATCCTTCGTTGTCTTTTACTGGTCTGGCTCTCCAGTTATCGTTTTACAGTCATTGGTCTGCAGAATGATTGGTCCCCACCTTTTAAGTCTACTTTCTTCTGACTGGCTGCTCCTCACAGAAATTTGAATGGAAAGTGGGTGGAGCTTGTTTTGTTACAATGACTGTATTTGTGAGTGTACTCAGGCAAACCGTGACAAACCAAGTGTTTAGAGCAGTTTGCAGCCTGAGCTCAGTGGAAACGTTTATAATTATTCTTCCCAAATAATTTGATTTTGAGTCAAATCAATTTTATTTACACAGCACCAATTTACAACAACGGTCACCTCAGGGCGCTTTATATTGTAATGTAGACCCTACGATAATAGATACAGAGAAAAACCCGACAATCATATGACCCCCTATGAGCAAGTATGCTGGTGACAGTAGGGAGGAAAAACTCCCTTTTAACAGGAAGAAACCTCCGGCAGAACCATGCACAGACGCGCGCGCGCGCACACACACACACACACACACACACACACACACACACACACACACACACTGTCCCTCCCTGAGCCTGGGTCTCCTGGAGGTCCATTCCTGTTAAAATTGAGTTCTTCTTTCCCCCCGTCACCAAGTGCTGCCCAGAGGGGCTCGTCTGATTATTTGTGTTTTCTCTCATTTGTAGGATCTTCGCCTTTCAATAAAGCATTTTGAGGAGATGCCAGCACGTATGTGTTCACATAAATGGATAGTCCTGAGCCCCCCTGGGCTAATATAATGTAACAGTGTGTGGACAGATTTGTTCGTTGTGTCTTGTCTTGTGGATCTGTGAGAAGAAGTCAACAGTGGGACAGAAGAATGTGAGGGTGGTGCAGGACATGTATGAAGACAGAGGTGGGGTGTGTAGTAGGAGTGACGGATGGGTCCAAGGTGGGGGTGGGATTACATCAGGGATCAGCTCTGAGCTCCGTCTTGTTTGCAGTGGGGATGGACAGACTCACAGGTGAGGTCAGACAGGCGTCTCTGTGGACTCTGATGTTTGCAGATGACACTGTGATCTGTAGTGAGAGTAGGGAGCAGGTGGAGGTGTGCTCTGGAGGGAAGGCAGAATTCAAGTGTGTGAATGAAGGGGAGAGGTGAACATGGCAGGCAGCAGGAAAAGAGGAAAACCTCAGAGAAGACTGATGAATGTAGTGAAGGAGGACATGCAGAGGGTCGCTGTGGAAGGAGGAAACTGGGGTAGGAGGAGGAGGCAGGTGACCCGCTGTGATGAGCCCTAAAGGGAGCAGCTGAGAGAAGATTAACGTGAGCACAGAGAAAAGAAGGTCTCCCATAAATACTCCGCGGTGTCTTTATTCCAGTGCTTTCTTTTGTACAGTAGAAGAACTCAGATGTATACCCTGTATGTACATGATCACATTGTGGGAAATGAAGTGTGAGTCCAACCCAGTACGACACATTCAGCACGCGTCCCCGTTCACACGAAGCACGATGAGTTTGGCGGCTAACTTCTCTTCACGTAACAGCTAACCAATATCACAATCTACAAAAGCTTTGAGCTTCTCTGAACATTCAGTTGGCAAAAAGTGTTTGTGGCTGGATTTCAGCCGCTGGTTTCTGTCGCCGCCGTGACCACCTTCTTCTTCTTCTTTGTGTGTGTGTTAAAAGGGGTTGATGCGGAGTCCCGTCCCCAGCGGGGAGAAGGGGTTGACCTTCGCCCACATTAAAGCGTCGTTGAGTGAGATGGCTGATTTATTGTCCTCCAGCAAAAACACCGGGCCCTGAACATTCAAAAAGAGCAGACAGAGACATGAGCTTTGGACACGTCGGTGCAGAAACACACACACGCCAGGTAATCGGAGCTTGTGGGGGCGTCTCATTGACATAATGCTTCCCCTAAACATCAAAATGAATGCCTAAACCTGACCATAGCCGAACTGGAACCGTCACATCAAGTCTCAAAAAGGCCTTCAACCTCGCGGGGACAGGATTTTAGTCCCTACAAGGAAAGTAAACGGTCCCCACAAACATATGAATACACACACACACACACACACACACCTGTATTCTCTGCCCGGTGAAGCAGGACAGCTGGAGGTCCGAGTGACTCGGCAGGTTGGAGCCCGTCACGTAGTCGGCACCGTAGAGGAGCAACGCACCTGAGAGACGCAGGAACTGGTTTAATGAAGTTAACATTATCGATGTTATTGTTATTATTGCTATAATTTGTATTATTATTATTAATGTTATCGGTATCACGGAGCTTAATGAGATGCTTCGTTCCTCGCCCTGTGAGCTCGTGATGCCGGCGCTCTGAGGCGTTAGGACTGTTTACCTCTCTGACTTGGCTGCAGTCTCCTCTCCAGGCAGCTGAACTCTTCTCTCTGACACTCTGACGGGGGGCTGCTGGAGACAGACGGACAGGAAGGAAGGCGATTGCTGTGAGTGTGTGTGGACATAAGGACTGCGTGATAACAACGACATATTCTGCATAACTACAGCTTACAGCAGACATGCTGTGGCATCGGTGTGAGCGTACGCCAAGCTGAAGGCATTCAGTCCTGTTTGTTTGTGGGGACACGGGAGCAGCTTTCAGTGAGCCTCGACCTCCACTTCAACTGTTCATGACATGTAAAATCCTCCTACGTGGCGTGTGAGGACTTCATAAACGATACATACGCTTTGGTTTTGTTTTAATATGAAAACATCCAGCTGCACACCGAGACCCACTCAGGGCTAGAATTCATCAAATACAAGCTACAAACTACTGAGACGTGACAAATTTACTCAGTGTGTGTGTCTCAAACAGCCGTCCTGTGGCCTGCAGCTTTCTGACTACAGTCACTTCTCACAGGAAACCACAGACAGAAAGAGAGAAGTGAAACTCGTCCAGCTGTTTGTGACAAACTGACAGCAGGACGTCGTTCTAGAATCTAAGCCCTGCTCAGTTCCTCTTCAAAGGCCCGTTTGAGGGTCAGGACTCAGGTCCCGGGTCAAAGATGGAGGGAAACTGTGGTCTGCAGTTTGGGGTTTGATGTCACACTCTCCACCCGCCTGTGCAGCTCAGTCCTCTCACAAATTTAGCAATGAGTCGTTAAACTGGGCCAGACTCGCTGCGCTGACAGCGTCTGAGCTTCTTTGTTGTGGTGATTGTTCTTGTTTTCGGTGGTAGCCGCAGCTTTGACGTCTCTTTAAGACGAATTATCATAAAAGACCTTTAATGTCTGAAGATCAGCCCAGCGACATGCCTGTGTGCACTCGCTCGTGTCTGCAGGGGACGGGCTGCACGGCTGTGCTGAGTGGAAGCAGAGTAGTTATGTATACATACAAAGATTATTGTAAAGATGCTAATAACAAATGAATCATGCTTTAGTGCTGGGAGGCCGTCTGCACGGCTCTTACTGACAGCTTGAGTTTATCTTTGGTTTTTATTTTGACGCTCTGCTTCCTTAAATGGAAGCTTATGAAGTGCAATTTCAGACGAGCACCACAAGGTGGAACCGCCTTCATTTGGGTGCTGCTGAGCTGGAGGAGCAGCACAGACACTGATGAAGACAGTCAGATATTTTATTCTGAAGTTCTTCCTGATGTTGACGAGGTCGATGACAAATCATTGAAACGTTACTTTCTTATAATTATGAAATGCTGAAAAGATACCAAAAAAGATCCAGAAAGGTTTTAGAGCCAAAGTCCAGGATTTGTTTTTTGTTTTTTATTCAAAGCAGTTTGAAGTCCTCTGGCTTTTCATGACTCAACTTCTTGGCCCTGTGGTGGAAACACGGCTCGCCATGTGCCGCTGGGACGTTCAGCCCTGAGATGAAGATCCTTATTCAGTGACGAGCACATTTCCGCCCACAACAGAGAGGAAATAAAGCTGCCTCTTCACTGATTTTAAAGTGGGCCGTAATGGCTGCTGGTGCTCTTCATCCATCTGATTTCCCCTCATCAGGAAGTCCTCCAAACCTCAGAGTGACGAGCCTCAGTTAGCCGATCCCTCAGTGACCATCTCAGTCATCAGTCCTAACGGCAGATGCATCTCCTTCATGTGTCTTGATGCAGTTACCTTGGTAACCGGCCTCATCCTGGCTGCTCTTCAGCATCACTGCTACGCCTCTGCTCGTTAATGTAAGCACCTTGTAGTGTTATTGATACAACATTTTCTGTGTGTGTGTGTGTGTGACATACATGCTGGTAGCTTGCGTGCAGGCCCTCCAGGCGTCCAGCTCCACGGACAGCTGCTCGATCTTCAGAGGAACACACACCTCTCGCCGCTTCAGCAGCTGGCTGAGAAACACAAAGAAACACAGATGCTCACGTGCTGCAGCTGAGCGATTCTAACAATCATCATCAATAATTCAAAATCAGAAGCCGATATTACCGCTACCTGATGTCACCGCGCACGTTTTATATCTGTTCCCGTTTTTGAGAAGTTCAGGAGATGCTGAAATTTCAATTTTTATCAAGAAAAAATGTAAAGCTGCCTGTAGCGCTTCAAAGCTTCAGCTAAGGTTTAAACCGGGGGTGCCAAACATAAGGCCCAGGGGCCAGAGCAGGCCTGGCAGACGCTCCAATCTGGCCCTTTGGACAGCTTTGGAAAATGTGACGGAGTGCGTACATTTTAGAATTTCAACTTTTCCCACTGATGATTTAGTTTCCTCTTAAAACTAGAACATCTAAAAAAATGTAAATAAATTAAAACTGAAGACATTCAGGGACATTAATGCTAAACCCACATAATGAATCAACACAAACTCAATATTTAGTCTTAAGATGGCGGCGCGTGCAGACGCAGCGGCTCGGAGCTCCCAGATATACAGCAGCGTTTTTGTTATTTTAAGTGTATTTAGTTTACTCCATCAGGCGCTAACTCAACAATTACATTACGGACGAGCCGAACTGCGAAATCCGAAATCAGCATCAGGATTATCCACCTGGAAACCTAAATTCCATTCCACCAGAGATCCTGCGCTCTAGGGAGCTCAGCAGAACGCTCATTATACCGCCGTGAGCAGCTTTTTCCCCAGCGCTAGCCTGTGTCAGCCCTCCCCTCTCCCTCTCTCTCCTCTCTCCTCTCTCCTCCACCCCCATGTCTGCTGCTTATTATGTTACTATGCTGCTTCTTGTGCTTTTATTCTATTGCTGCTGGACTCTGTGAGCTACCAAACAAATTTCGTTGTATGACTACAATGACAATAAAAGTTTCTTTAATCTTAATCTTTAAACAGAGAAATGATGTTTTACGACCACGTAACAGACAAACTGCTGTTTTTCACCTTCAGTCTTAGTTAAAAAAATGAATGTGGATTAATATAAACACTGTTTTATAATTACAGGACAGTCTGAGCACTGATCTAACGCCTGGGAAAGTTCACATTGTGGATTGTGTAAACACTAAATATGACAATGAGCGCGTTCAGCTGCTAACACGCCACTCAAACTCGATCTTTCGTCAGTGCAACACTACGATTGGCTCTTTGAAGCGCACACAGGGGAACATCTTCTGTGTGCGCTTCAAAGGAATCCAGCATCGGCTTTCATGCTCCTGACAGCAGCTGCTGCCACACAGAGCTCCGTGTGTGTCTGCACACACTCACAGTGTCGTGTGTATACCTGGTGTATTCGTAGAGTGCAGGTACGATGCTGCTGTACTGTCTTCTAATGGCCAGAAGGGCTCCTATATAACCACAGAGGATCAGCAGCTCACTGCGGGCTCTGCACACACACACACACACATACACGCACACCCAGATACACACACACACACACGCAGGTCAGTCAGGTCTTTGTATGGTAACAACATAGAAAATGTTGATTGTAATAAATAGTCGTTCTCACTCGGTGGTCTTGGTCGTGATGAGGCGGTCAGTTCTAATGTAACTCATCAGGTCCAGGATTGGCTGGACATCATCTACCGTCCAATCAGATCCAGCCAGCTGTTCTGAGGAGGAAAAACAAGGAAAAGCAAGATTTGAACTATTCAGCCCATCCTGACTGATCCTGAAGACTCAAAATACGGTTAAAACTAAACATCCTTATCAGGTCGCTGCAGCCTATCCCAGCTGTCATAGGGCGAGAGACGGAGACGGACCCTAACACTGACCACTGTTTATGATTATTGGAGATGATCAGTTAGCTCTTCAATTTAAAAACATCACAACAACAGTCGCCTCAAGGTGCTTCATATTGTAAGATAAAGACCTACAATGACACTGAGAAGAAACCCCAACATTCAGATGACTCTCCTATGAGCAAGTGCTTTGGTGACAGTGGGAAGGAAAAACCCTCCAGCAGAACCAGGCTCAGGGAGGGGCGGGGCTATCTGCTGCGACCGGTTAAGGTGAGCGATTAACATTAAAACACATGAACCAAAACATTAAAATACTGAAAAAAATACACGAAATCTTTGTCTTCTCTGGACCTCCAGCTGCTGTGCAGATGCAGATGTGTAAGTGTGAGTACCTTTGACGTGCTTTATCCCGATCTGCAGGGCGACTTCAGGCTCAAGGCTCAGCAGGTGGAATTTAACCGCTGCAAACAAATCTCCTTCATTTGTGGCTTCTTCCGCCAGCGCCTTACACTCCTCCAGCGAAGGCAGGCCGCACTTTAAAGACAGCGAGCGACATCGTCACACATGTTAATACCAACATGTAACACTACACGTTTCTACTGTTGTCTATTAGAGAGAGGCTACAGCGTCCACACCCTTTCGTGTAGCTGGTTGATTTCAGCAGCACTTCCTGGGTAAAATGCGCAGAGTTGAGCCAATAAGACGTGGTTGTCGGGAATCATTCGCAGCAGGTCAGCTGACAGCTCCCTTAAAGGAAAACACAGAGAAGATGAGGTTTGTGTTGTTTACAGTGTGCCACTGTGTGGTAACTGTGAAGTCACACCTAAAGCAGCCGGTATCTGACAGCTGGTCGCTAGCACAGCTGGATATCAAGATGTCACCCACTGGTCCACTCGTGAAGATGGACTCACTGTTGGAGCCTCGAGTGGACATTAGAGGAACTGCCGTTTACTTTGTCCTGATTGGTTCCAGGCTCAGGCTGTGCAGGTAAGCGACCCGGATAATGATTTGTTTAAGTCTGTACCCGCCCACCTTTGAGCCTGTTAGGGAGGGAACAGTTCCCTGAAATTGGAAATGGAGGTGTACCATAGTGACGTTTTGTCACGTCCCACGACGTTCCTGAGGAACGCAAAAGGTGACCTTATGCGTTCTTATGGGACGCGCCGGGTTATGGATGAAATCCGGTAATACACGTTCCACACATGTATTCCAGCCCTAAACCTGACCCTATCCCTAACCTTAACCACTGTAATGACGGTAAATCCTGTTTTCCAAAGCGATTTTAAGAAAATGAACGAACAGGTGTAGATTGAGTCCAAAGGGTTCTCATGTTTTGTCGTTTTTCCGATGTCGTCTTTTAGGAACACGACGTTTTGTCACCTAGCATGAAATATTACGCTTAGGGAGTCAGAACGTGTTGCCAATTTCATGAAAAATTCAGAGCCAATCAAAATGATGTAGCAAAGCCACACCTGTACATCCTCCGATGTGTTGAGCTCTCAAACTGAGCGTGCTCACGGCACGGCGGCCTTTGTGCGTCGGGAAAGGCAAAGCAGCACAAACACACCAAAGCAAAGTCCTACCATGTCAGACTGGTCATGTACTTCCTGGCCAGGAGCTGAAGGCAGTAAGCCGTGCTCTGATTGGCCGCCTCACCGAGGACGATGCCCACACACGCGGCCAGCTCCAGCTCGTTACCTCGGATCAGACTGGACATGGCTAACTGGAACCGAAGCACACGTTCACACACACTTCAGCCACATTTTACACCGGTGCGCAAAGAAATGCCGACGGCGGCGACTGCGACGCTCACCTCGATGTCGTCCACAGCCAGGTGGCAGCACGCCGCCAGTACAGAGCATCCATCCTGGAAGTACCACTCAGCGAGGTCCTTACAAACGTTATGGAGGAGACTGCAGAGAGAGCAGAACCACAGCGGTGTGACTCAAACTGGGGTTCAGTTAAACTAAAGAGAAGAATCTGACCTGAGATCAGCGCGCACACAGAGGAGCCACACATCTGAACAGTGTTTACAGAGCGAAGTCAGAAATCTATCAGAGCTGGCAGGAGCCTCAGCATCTGTGTGTGTGTGTGTGTGTGTGTGTGTGTGCGTGTGTGTGTGTGCGTGTTACCTCTGGTACTGCTGTCTGTTATCCACGTCATTAGTCGTGTGGTTGCCCGCAGAGCTCTGAGGTGCACGTATGTTCCCCTCACACGCTCCCTAAAAACATTCATGGTTAGGATGTTCTCACCTGTCTGTCTCTCGTCACAGGTGATGCGTCCGTGTTGTTGTGATACCTGTGCTATCAGTAAGGCCTCCAGCAGCTGCCCTCTGCTGCTGAAGAACGTCACCAGTTTTTTAATGTCTCCCGTGGCGACGCAGTACGGGATGGCGTCGTCGTTGTCCTCGGCCATCAGCTGGTCGGCTCTCCTGCCACAAACACAGGCTGATATGAAGCGTGTGGAGCAGCTGAAACGTGAGACTCAGGTGTGTCTGCGCGCGGGAATGACGATAAACATTATAAAACGCTTTTTCTTTGTTTTTTCTATCGGTGACTTTTGTGGGCTCGGCAGCAGGTGGAAATGAGCCGGGACACGCTGCTCTGCGTTCCTGTGCTGTGGAAGTCGACGAGCCCACCTCAGTGCTCACTTTCCTGGTGGGCTTAAGTGCAGTTTCTTAATTTTGTCCTTTCATGCCAGAAACGAGCAGATTCACAGACGGGCGCGACGCTCGCTGGTCCTCTGGGCTCACGTCCATGCTCGGTCTGCTTACCTCTGCGTGAGCTTCTTCCAGTACTTCATGGAGACTCCTGGTGCCACAGATAACGCCTTCTCCCACTGAAACACACAAAACGCTCTGAATGCATCAGCGAGCAAATGAACTGAGGTTCTTTCTGAGCGTAGCAGGCCCTGCACGTCTGTCCACCCGTCAGCACCTCACACTGTGCCTGCTGTTTGTTTTAGTCTAATAAAGTTTCCTTTTAACAGGGATGAAGGCACACACACACACACACACACACACCTGTCCCAGCTCCACCATCAGCTCACAGTATCGTTGGATCTGTCCCAGCCTCAGATGGATATCTGCGGCTTCCTTCAGCCGCTCCTCTTTGCTCGGCGCTCCGATTCCTCCTCCAAATTTGGACATCTTCACGATGGTGAGCTCCTGAGCTTCAGACTGGAAGACAAGAAAACAAAAGCTGAGGCTACGTGCTGCAGCATGCACGAGCATGAGGCAACAGTCTCACGGTGATTCACAACTCATTATTATTATTATTAATACTGTTGTCATCTAGTTTTTGGGTTGACAGGCATTCGATGAGGAGAGGTTCCGGTCTGGCTACTTTTTGCTCCTTTAGAATTCGCCTTGAGGCGACTGTTGTTGTGATCTGGCGCTATATAAATAAAAATTGAATTGAATAGAATAGCCGAATGTTTGCACGCGTTGCGGTGACTCTGCACGCAACGATAACGTCAGCTGTGAGGGTGAAAGCACCAATCAGGACTCACGGTTTTAAACTTGAGCAGGTGCTTCATGTGCATCACTCCTTTGCTGTAGCTGGCTGGGAGCAGCGAGTCGTCCTGGCCGTTAATCACAGACACCAGGTCCCACAGGTTACTGCTGCCACCTGGAGGCTGGTACACACACACACACACACACATGTAACAACCAGCACGCAGGCATGCTGATGTGTTCAAACACGTTTAATCAGACCAGTACGCCAGCCTGCCTCCTCCTCCTGCACAGGCAGCGGAGCCTTTCCCAGGAAGTGAGGCATGAACACACGTCCTGCTAACACGCTGATGTTTTCTGGCTTTGTTGCTGCCATGTTTGCAGGACGAGCAGGAGGAGATCCCCCTGGGAAGAAACACTCCGAATAAACCAGGAGTTAAAATGTCTTTTCTGTAAATATGAAAGCAGATTTTATTCTGTCCTGATCTCTGTTTGATCTGCAAACATCACATCAGGCTCTGGAGGAGGAGGAGGAGGAGGAGGAGGAGGTCAAACGGCTGAAAGGAGAAGCAGCGAGGTGCCCTAACAGTAAAAACCTGAGCAGGAGAAAGAAAAGCGCCAAACACAAAGTTAGACTTTATAAAAACGTCTGTGCCGACAGAATAAAGAAGACTCTCCCCTCAGTAATTCATATCTCAGTTTAATAAGGATAAATACAATTGGTGGCATTAGAGGAAGCTCCGCCCCCGCTGAACCTTAGCTTTTAGGTCTATTACAGCAGTGAGAGGATCTTTACTCACTTCATCTCTGAGGAGACATGAAAGCTGTGACATGGTTCTAAAGGTTGTAAAAAGGACCGTGCGGCGTTTATGAACAGTCTGAGGTTGTGTTGCTATGAATTATGGGATGTAAACATCTCCTTTGCTTCATAAAGGCTGGTCTGATTCTGACGTGCAGACACTTCCAGGTCACCTCTCAGTAATTCAAAGTCAACTTTATTGTTAAATCTGTCATCTGATGAGTGTTTGAACTCCAAACATCATCGGTTACTAATCATCTCTGGCTTTGTCCTGATTTGGCGCCATATAAATAAAACTGAACTAAATAATTAGACACACTGATCCGTGATAGCCCTGCGATACACTGGAGACCTGCATATGATTCATATTATATTTAATAATATAGCCTGTCCAGCTGTGACCTCCAGTGTGGACGTGATGACCAGCAGGAAACACTTCTCCGATGGAGAGGCCCACGCATCGCTGTGGCTTCATAAACCTGCCCACAGCCCAGCGCAGGACTGCCGGACGTAAACAGCCGTAACATTCGCGGAGGTCGTTACCGAAAAGCATTCGGAGAACCAGCGAAGCTTCTTGGCTCTGATGTCGAAGCTCAGCTTGTCCAGCTCCTGCTTGATGTCTCTGGACACTTTTCCACAGAGCAGTGGCGGTGAGCCGGGAACCATAGCTGTGTCTGCTCACACACACACACGCACACACACACACACACACACACACACACACACACACACTTACTGCTGCAGAAGTCTGTAAGAGACACTTAATAATAATAATGATTATGATCAAAAATGGTCATAAAATTAAATAAGTGACAATAAAAACTGAGCAGTGAGCTCCACACTCAAACTCCTCTATGGTCCAACGCCCGCCCCGCCCCAGTTCGGTCTTTTTCGGTATAAAATCATATCATCATTTATCATAAAATAAATGTTTGAGAACATATCGTAGATAAAGGAAACTGTAACGCTGTCATAGACACAAACGCTTCATGTTGAAGCAGCTCAATGGCGGCACAGCGGCGTGAGCCTCGGTCCGAGAAATCCGCCGTGGCGACGAAACCGGCGTCAGCAGCACTAAAGCACGAACGAGCAGGTTAAACCAGACTTCGGTGAGTCCTCACCTGTGTTTCCGATGATCTTCTCCCAGGGCTGATCGGTGAGGACGTTCAGCAGCAGAGGGGAAATGAGCGGCGTGAGGGACCACAGCCTCACCGTGCTGTCCCTGCTGCAGCTCGCCATGGTGAAGGGACGGCTCTGATGACACGTGAGACCTGCACGCACACACAGAGTGAGCGGCTCTCGCACAAACACGCACGAAGTAAGCGATCGTTTAACCGAAGAGCGATGGATGGATTTACATGTTTACTGAAGCGCGCCGTAAACAGGAAGTGGAGCCCGACTCACCGTACACGTCGGCTCCGTGGTCGTAGACTGTGTCTAAACACGTGCCGTCTCTCGTGTCCCACACTCTGATCGTGTAATCCCAGGAACCTGCGAAACAGCACAAACAAGACGGAGAGACGGAGACGGAGCTGAAAGTACCGCCCACTCCTCACGACACAGGTGAGTGGAAGCTTTTAGTGACGTTACCTGAGATGAGCAGGTAAGGCACCTCTGTGTTCCACATCAGGCCTCTGACCGGAGCCGTGTGCCCACTCAGCACATTGATGCAGGCATCCTGTGTGTAGTCCCAGATACGAACAGTCCTACACACACACACACACACACACACACACACACACACACCCTCTTTGAACCAAGGCTAATTTGGCACAGTGTGTTTGGCCTCCTCCTCTCAGTGTGTCTGCACCCACCCATCATCCGATCCAGAGCACAGGATGCCCTCTCTCAGGGGGGACCAGCGAACGTGGAACACCTTGGCCAAGTGCCCCGTGAACACCTTCAGGGGCTGGTCCGAGCTGGTGGCCAGGTAGTACACGCGCACGTTTTTGTCCTCGCAGCCCGTCGCTATCATGTCCCTGCAGGCAGATAAGGATGGAGGACGCGGCTGAGTGAAGCACACAGGGGCGTTCGCACTACACTTTATTTCAACCTGCTGCTCTGCATTCATTATTAAAGGAACTGAACATGCACTACCACATGTCCTCCATCAGCTGATGCTGGTGCACACTGACCTTTGACCCCCCCAAAGCTGCCGCACACTCTTTCATGGAAACAGGTTCAACACATAAACAGCAAAGCGCTGAAGACTTCATGAAGCTCGCTGTGGTTAAACGGTTTAAATAGGAAATATTGAGGAGTCAAACACTGATCTCATTGGTTTGTTCTCCATTCTCACTCATACAAACACTGTAAATTAAAGATGTAAGTCACCACTGTGACGGCACTTAGCAGTTTATGAGGTTCTGTTTGCTTGTTTATTTAACTATCTTTGGACAAGAGGGCGGAGAGTGACGTTATCTACTGTGGTTAGCACAAAATGTATGAGCAGGATACAGAAACCTGCTGACTGGTGCTAATCACATCCTGGGGCCTCTGCTGGACATGAAAGGAACTGCAGTGCTGGCTTTGTATGGTTGCAGCCATACAAGCACAGACGTCAGGACCAGATGAGAACAAATTGCAGATGTTTGTCTGGAAGCACATTTGTAGGAAAGCAACAGGTCGTAGCAGCCGTCAGCACAAAGGAGGAGGGATGATGGTCTGAGAGGACCACGAGCTCCTCTCTGCACCAAAGTAACGCAGAGTCAGCGTGAGGCCATCTGTCCCACGACTGAAGCTCGGACCAAACTGGGTCATCGTTGGGACAAACATCCGAGCACGGCAGCAAATCTGCAAGAGCACGGCTAAACAAGGAATCAAAGTGCTGCAACGGTCCAGAGTCCAGAGCTCAGCCGGACCTTCAGAGAGCTGTGCATAAGCAACGCTGTGAAGAAGACTCCTCCACAGAGACAGAGTGATGAAGTCACACAGGAAACATCACTGCAGGTTTGTCCTGCTACAGGAGGGTCTACATGCTGCATGCTACATGCTGTGTGTGCGGTTATGTATGTGTAGATTTTAGCCTATATTTAGCTCTGCTGTACACTCTAGCCTGCGCTGACGCCTGCTATCTATCGGTCAGATCTTTCCGTGTTGCTTAAACGATTTGTTTTGAGTGAAGCCAACGATGTGGATGCAGGTCTTACTTGTTGTTCTGGCTCCAGTCGCAGCCGAACACAGCAGCGGGGTGTTTGTACTTGTGGAGGATTTTACCATCGATGGTCCGGATGATGCTGTCGTCACAACAACAATAAAAACGTGAATCCGTGCAAAGGACAAATAATACGCCGTCGTCAGGACAGAAGCGGAGCCACTCACCAGAATCCGTCTCCGCTGCAGGTAGCGATCCTCTTTGAATCCTTGTGGCTCCACGAAATGCAGAAAATCCCGTTCTTACCGTGCTGGAGGAACACAGACAGACGCATCATGCATCGCGTGCGGTCGGCTTCGGACGCACGGGGCGTGCCGTACTGACCTCGTTGAAGCGAGTGATGATTTTCCCCTTCCTGACGTCCCAGATGAACGCTCCGTTGCGGGACGTTGCCCCCGCGATGCAGTTCAGGTCTCCTTCACAGAGAAACAAACGTTTAGCAGCTGACAGGAGTTCACTTCATCAGTTTATCTACACGAGGCAGTGAAAACGTTCAACGCCCAACGCTGCTGTAGCTTTAGCGACACAGGGAGCAGCAGGTGTTTCAGGTTAAATGAGGATTTCCATCATAGAGAAGAAACCAACCTGGTCCTCTCACTGCTCCAGACAAAAGAAAAACCAGCAAAAATGATTGTTTTCTAAAGCAGCATAAACCCAGAGGCTAATTAACGGTTCTGTGTGGTTAAAAAGGCCGCAGAAAAAGGTGTTTGCATGAACGTGTGTGTGATCGGGCGCTGTGTAAGTACCAGTCTAACCCTCCTTTAGGCTGTCTGTGAGCCGGCCTCAGACTAAAGAAAATGTCCCTGTGGATGAATTGGAACGCACACAGGAAGCACAGCGGCAGCCGAAGCATCGCAGACTCACAGCAAAATTGATTTCTTGCGTCAGCGTCATCTCATGACGTCCACGGCAAACAGAAACTTTGATTATGACAGAAGCAGGTGGGTTTTCCTGCCCTCTGAGTCACGGTTCTCTCAACATTCAAACAGTGGCTTCGCTCAGACACAAGAGCCACAGTTTAACCACACATTTTATAATCTTATTCATAAATGAGTCGTTTTATTACACAGAAAAAACTCAGGAAACAAGAAGGAAGTGGACTTTTAAAAAATCTAAACATCAGCTGATGTCGACACCAAACCTGCTGCCGTGCGTTCACAGCTAATGCTAAACTGGGTTTGTGAGTTTTCCAAAATTACGCAAAAAGCACAAATAAAAAGCCCGACGCAGAGAGACGGGATCATTTTCCAGGTGGTCCAACTTCCTGTTCCCACAGAAACATGAAGACTGTGACGCTCGCTGTGCTGCTGCTGCTGGCCGTCAGTCAGAGTGAGTTCACCCGCAGACCTGCTCTCTGTGTCGTCTGTCTACATTTACTTGTCATTTGTGAGACCTTCTGCTGGGATGTGAGTGAGCGTCGGGGTCCGGGTGGCGGCTGAAGGTGCTTCTTTGACGTATGTTGCAGGTGGAGCCTTGGAGTGTCACTGTGGAGGCAATAAGCACTGCTCGCGCTCTGTGGAGACGTGCTCCAGCTCTACAGATGTCTGCTCTACTCTCATCATTACTTCAGGATCGGGTAAGTAGGGCCTTCCTTCGCCGCCGTTTATCCAAAGAAAAGCACACAGAGATAAAATCATCACTGGACCGATTCACAGGCACCGTGGCCGGTTTGGATGATGTTTGATGGTCACTTCTGTCCTTTGCTGTCATTTTCACAGTGGTAACGCACACAAAGGGTTGCATGAAGTCGCTGGCCTGCAGGATCCTGAACCGGCCGCCCTTGATGACTGTCAGCTGTTGCAGTTCTGATCTGTGCAACAGATAAACCGGTACCACGCGCGACGCCGTGCGATGGCTCGACGGTCTGCTGCCATGTGTTGTGTACCGTAGAACAATAAAGATCAGCCGACTGCATTTACTGTCTCCGCTCTATTTTTGATTTATTTTTACTCTGAAATCATTTTGTGAGTCGTTACCATAAAGTGTGGTTACACACGGTTAGCTGAGGTCGCTAATGTCGAGGCTTCAGGACGAGAAGCCCAGATAACAGTGAGCGATGTGGCCACGCCCATCGTTTATTTACAGTCTATGATGTCTAGCTTTTTTAAACCTCACTGTAAACATGTTCCTCTCGTCTCAGCTTCCTGTTATCATCTCTTATGTTGACCGGTCGGTTTGGACCCGTGTGTTAAGTCAGCTATAAAATAAAAACAATAAGTTATCATCCAACTTGTTTGTCATCCCTTCGTCACCTCGTTAGACTTCCTTATCCATGAACATGTTGCTTTAATACTTTTGCTGTGGCCTCTGGGTCGTTTTGTCACTACACCCCTCGATTTCAATAAAAAAACAGTCAAATTAACCTCAAGAGAATCATATTAATTAATAAAAAGTTTGTGTGTTACCTGACTATTATTGAGGGTATAGGAGACGTCTCTTAATTAAATTTGTTTTATTGATTTTTCCATTTAATGATTAATATCTAAAATGACACCTATGGTGTGATAGGTCAGTTTGGACCCACAGATATTTACATCAACAGACAAAAAAAGGTTTTTTCCAGCGAGAGACTTTGAACATAAACTGGCTCTTATCACTTCCTAGTGATGCGGCTGCGTCTGTGTGAAGTTTCCTTCTTGTCCGAGGTCATATCTGCCGAAAAACCAAAGTCACAGCTGGTACTGTGACCCTGCAGGGGTCGTATCGAGGACCACACGTTTTCATTGGTTCTTCTCAGGGTGCCACTCACAGCTTTGCCTGTGGAAATCTGTACATGCATGGTTGGTGTCCCCGGCTTACTGCCCACCTGAATCGCTCTGCTGCGCTGTCCTCGCCTTCATTTTCACCAAAAATATGATCCACAACTTGGCTCACTGCCAATCTCCTTCTCGTTTTTGTAATTGTAAATGTGCAGTCTGGAAGGCAAATGGCCACTCGAATGAGTGAGCTCACCTCACGTGTCTTGACGTGCCCGTCGCCGTTTGTTTTGTTTTTGTGCAGGTAAACTGGAAAACCAGGTAACATGAGAAAGCTCACAGGATTAGTAGAGGAGCTGGCTGTCAGTGTGTCAGCTGACAGCGCACTTATGTTTCAGTTTTGGCTTAAATTATTGCTTTATAGTCATAATATTATAACTGGGTCGAGACAGAGCCTAACAACACAAACGTCATAGTTTCAACTGGAGCCTTTTATGATTTACTGAAAAGATTTTTTTGGTCTTATTTAGTAGAAATAGAGGTTCCTGACAAAGTCCAAAAGCCTGGCTCGGTGCCGACCCTAACACCAGAGGAAGGTTTAACACTGTACTCTGTGTGCAGCCACTGGCTAACGGAGCAGGCCTCAAGTGGTCAACAGAGGAACTGCAGCTCGCGTCATGTTTCAGAGGTTCCTGCGCCGTTAAATAACGATTACAAATAACCTCGTGTTCATGTCTACATTCTGAAGTGTTTGTGTGTCACTGAAAAGTTGGACATGTGAATACGATTATCTACTTTAGATTTATCTAAACATTTTACACACTAATATATATATAATATATTTTTCACGCATGCCAGCGGTATCTGCGGTCACAGTGTGACCTGTAACTGGAAACCTTTGTTGCAAGTGAAATCTGCATTTCCACTGTGGAGAACAATTTAAAGCTACGTTTTTTAACCACTTCATCACGAGTGTGTTCTCCGTGACTTTGAGTCCACACAGCCAAAGAAAACGTGCTGCCGATGAATTCGAGCGCACGCGGGAAGCACAGCAGCAGCTGAAGAGTGAGGACGTTCACAGCAAACAGAAACTTTGATCATGACATCAGGACGTGCTTTCCTGTGCGTTCACAGCTAATGCTAAACTGGGTTTGTGGGTTTTCTGAAGTTGCGCAAATAAAAAGCCTGACAGGGAAACACCCGAGGTACGGGAACATCCAACGGGATCATTGCCCAGGTGGGAAGTGTTTGTGGTGCAGCTTCCTGTTCTCCGCAGGAACACGAAGACTCTCGCTGTGCTGTGACCTGCTCTCTGTGGGGTCGTCAGAAGGTTTCACTATCTGTTTAGATTTATTTGTCGTGTTGTGTTATGTTGGCTGGCATATCTGGACATGATGTTTGTTTAAGCTCTGACATGTCACTGTGGAGGCGATAGTTCACGTGCTGTGGCTCTGGCTGCTTCACAGCGTACTATCGCTCCGTCTCACCATCCAGCCTGTCCTGTGTTTTCCAGTAAGCACTTTCTTCCAGACTTGCATGAAGGCATCTGACTGCAGAGTTCGGGAGAATGACACTGCTGCTGATAAACTGACACCTTGTCTATAATGACTTTATCATCATTTATTTTGCTGGTGTGATTGTGGCTTCAAATCAGTGCTTGAGAAAACGCCACACGTCACTCCTGCTCTGAGCATTTTCATAGAAAAGCTTCCTCACTTTTACAGCCACAGAGTTTCTTGTGTTTGGGCCACTGTGACCTGCATTCTTCCTCGTGTCCAGGAGGGGGCGACTCCTCTGTTGGTGTAAGGAGAGAGTCTGAGACCATGAGCTCTTTCTCTGTGTCTTCGTCTTCCGTCTTGTGTGCTACAGCCGGTCTGCGGCTATGTACGAGGAGCACGTCCTGATCCACAGAGGAGATGTCCTTCCTGCCCGCTGTATTCAAACTGTCAGGGGAACGTGGCGGCTTCCACAAACTGCAAACCCACTCCTTATTTATAATACATGAATTATGAGTTTATGAGAATGAATCGGATTATTAGAAGACATCATTACGCACTATTGAAAGTATATTTACACGGACAAAAACCTCCGAAAACAGCTGAGTGCACCTGTAACAACGTGTCGTGTACTCCAGCGTCTCATCACGTATCGCCTGACATGTAGCACAAATATATCTGCAAGCTAATAAAGCTGAGGACAGCCTCACTGGGTCGCTGCTGAGGGATGTGTGTGTGTGTGTGTGTGTGTGTGTGCGCTGCAGCTGACCTACCTGGAGCCCAGGACAGGGAGTAGACCACGCCCTCGTTTCCAGGGGAGGTGTAAACAGCTGTTAGAGTGTTCGTGTCCCAGATCTTGATGGTTCCATCGAAACTGGCCGTGGCGAGCAGGTTGGGATCATCGGGCTTAAACTTACAGTCGAAGATGGTTTCCACGTGACCCTGAAACGTGCGGAGGAAGAAGCGACACGGTGAGTTCAAGCTCCTTTTTTTTGTTACTCACGTGTGAGTCACAGAATACCAAGTCTCGCAGGAAGTCCCACTTCTTGGCTCCCATGTCGTAGAGCCCCACGCCGCCGTCCATGAAGCAGCAGACGGCGTGGCCCGGAGGCAGAGAGAAGGAGCGGTTCTGCGACAGGGTCGGGGGAGGGACCGCCTCGCTGGTGGAGCTGGTGTACTGACTCTTACTGGGGGAACAGGAGCTCTGAGCTGCAGAGAGACGAGGGCTGTGATATCTAACTCACCTGTGTCACCTGTTAGTTGGCGTCTGTTTAACCGCTGAGTAACTTTCTGTTCTTTAAAAGATGTTTAATACTGCACAGCTATCAATCTGTTGAGACATTAGCAATATAAGTACGATAAAATAGTTGGACAGTGCATATTTAATCTTTGCTTTGAGCTTGGAGCGATAGATGGATGGATGCTGAGTGGGTGGATTCACTATTTGAATAAATCAGCGTTTGTTTTTGTATGAGTCGGCTGGGTTTGGCTCTGAGCGACTGCTCCGTGTTGACTGAGACTGAAGAAGAGCTGTTTCACTGTTTCTCATCTCTCCTGCTGTTACAGCTCATTTACTACAGACGGTACCTTTCTTGGCCGGTGGGGAGTTGAGGACGTGCAAGGCGTGAAATCCCGTCTTTTTCAGCTTAAAGCTGTCCAGCGGAGTCGAGCGAGACACGTTCCACACTCTCAGCACGCCGACCTGCGAGTCTGACGGACGCAAACAAATCACTGAACACGCCTCGGAGGCTCTTTCGTACTGTAAATATATTCAGTGAACCAAACTGAATGTGTTATTGTGGACTTCACAAGTCAGATGTTCTCATTATCATGCAAATAAGAATCTATGCATAAAAACTGGCAGCAGGACAGCGGCATGTCCCACACACCAGCTGCCTGAAGCACGAGTCGCTGAAACAGGAGGGAGCGCACGTTTACCTCCGGTGATGAACATGCCGGGTGCAGACGGGACCCAGGCCAGACACTGCACGGACGCGGCAGCCGAGGGGAAGCAGAAGGACGTGATGCAGGCCAAGGCCTCGCTGTCCACCAGCCGGATGCCATTATGGAGGTTAGACACTGTAAGAGAGGGAACCGGTTCATGGCTTCTGGGGGCGAACGGGCCACAGACCAGAGGAAAAGCTACGTCACCGCTCTCGCATCTGACCTAGTAAATAGTCAGTCGACAAAGGGTCCCACTCCAAGGCACTGACGGGGTCCTCCTCGTCCGTCCCCTCTAAAGACTCCGGACGCAGCACGTGCTTTTGGCTTTTACTCCCTCAAGAAGAGAACAGGGGCGTTAAGTTCTTTTCTTTGATTTGCACACACTGAATTTGCATGATTCACACTTCAAAATAATCCTTCTTTATCTAAATTTCACCCTCTGTCTGACACAAACTGATTTAGCCCCTCCCCCTTAAAGCCACTTTTTCCTCTGATTGAATAAGCTTCTTTCAGGGCGCTCTGGGTCCAGTCACGACCATGTTAGGAGCTTTTGTGCGTAATTATCATGAAATTACACTTTGCTTATATGCAGTACTTTAAAGTACTTACTGTGAAATTATTTTTGATTTCCTGTGAAACTTTTTACTTACTTTTAATTATTTGTATGTAAATATAATCTATTGTAATTTCAAATGAAATCCATTGAAATTGCTCCTCCTATCACAGGGGAATGACACTCTCATAGCTGTGGGCCGTGAGATCACAGACCTCCAGACGTCAGCGCATTCAAAACACGTATTCGTCGGTACCTGGCTGAAACACAGACAGGCTCCCGTCTGTGTGTCCGAACACCAGCTTTCCCTTCTTGGTGGGGTGCCATCGGAAGAGACAGATGTCGGACAGGAAGGAGTGGGCTTCTTTATGCACCGTGACCCCAGGATCGGGACCTCGGTAGACCCAGATGTACAGCGGACCGCGCTGGGAGACGAATGCCACTCCGTCGGCCGAGTTCCAGCACCAGCTGACCGACACGGGGACGCCTGGGAAACAGGAAGAGGCTGTGAGGCTGCACAGATTCCGCTGATGTGCTGAAACCTGCGAGGATGATCCGGCTACCTTTAGTGCTGTCCAGGCGCGCCACCGCCTTTTTCTCTGCTACGTTCCACACGATGAGGAGGTTATCGGCTGAGGCTGAAGCAAACAGTTCCGGGTTGTCGGGGCACCAGCTGATCGCTGTTATGGTCTTCTTGTGCTCTGACATGATGGACCTCAGTTTAAATTCATTGTACTGCTGATCCAACTGCAACAAGGACAAGAGAACAAGTGAAACAGAATCAAAAATCTGTGTCAAGTTCCGCAATTCTGCCCAAAAAATCAAGAACCTGAAACCGTGTTGTTGTCAAGGTCGCCTCCCTGTGCACCTCCCAACTACCTCCAGCACTGCTGCTGTTTTTAGATCTCCTCCTGGAAGTCCTGTTCTGACCATCTGCATTGATGCCTCACTGACTGCAACACTGAGCAGAGAGCAAATAATCACTGGTGATATGAGCTGGAACTGAAGGTTTCCCTGGGGGAGCTGGTACTCGACAGGCTGAAGGCAAGCCAGGAACCGGTTATTCCTCCCCCAGAGTCAGAGCTCAGAGTCCACTGGACGATATTTACTCAACCATCAAAACCCATCAGGTGACAGATGTGACCTGGGACTCAGAGCGACCCAAAACATCTCAACCACAAAGCAGTTCAAAGGTCAACAACATCTCACACGCGTGAATCCAGATTTCTTCAAAGCTCAGTTCATTTTACTGAAGGAACAAAAACCCTGATTGTGGGTTTCCCTGGTTCCCCGTTCATCCCGATCACATTCACAAAGACAAACTCCACCTCGGCTTTTCCCGGCGATCCACAAACTCACAGCTAAAATCATGAAAGGAAAACATAACAGGAAAAGAGAGTCCCTTTTCCCGAGCAGCTGTCGGGTCTCTGGAGAACCTCTGGATGATTCCTGTGATGGCAGTCGGGCTAGCTGTCGCCACATTACCCGCGCGCTGCGACCGAGTAAAAGTCATTGCTGCTCACTGTGTGAAAGAGGTTTGAATGAAGTCTCACGTGCCCTCTGACACAGCCTACGTCCTGTTTACTTCACCAGGATGTAACCACCCTAACGTGGTAACACACAGACCCTCACAAGGCAACAAATGTCAGAGGCAGACTTGGACCTGGGCGACTTCACTACCTCCTGATTTCTCCTCGCCGCGCTGACTGGGAGGCTCACAAAAATGCGTGCGATGCGATTGGCTGACAAGACTGGCTGTGGAGGTTAAGTAAAAAAAAAAGTTCATGGAATAAAAATGCAGGACATGGTGGGACACGCTGCACAGGGACACGACCTTCAACGGCTCACGAGCAAAAGACAACCCAGCTGTGGCTCTATGATTTTTTTATGGGCGGAGTCACAGCTTTAAATGTGATCATGGACAGCGAACGAGTTCATATGTGAGCTTTACCCAGAAAACATGTCACAGCATCTACACGCTTTCCCTCACACACCCATGTACACACACACACACACGGGTAGTCCACCTGGTAGATGTATATAGCCAGGGTAGCACAGTAGGCGAAGCGGTCTCCGCTGGCTGCACACACGTCTTTATTCCACGGCTGGCAGCCTGCTGCCAACAGGCCCACCTGCTTCACCTTCGCCATCCTCACCTGCAGACACAAAAATACATCCACACACTTTAATTTTAGCCTGTTTACAAACTGTTGACAGTTTTGGATTATGTGTGTGTTCCTATTGTTATAAATGAACTGTCATACTGAAATGAATGTGTGGCCAATTACACATAAATAGTTGTAGCAGATTAACACTCACAGCACGCACACAAACTACGTGCATCAACAGGTTGGCCGGGATGAGATGATTAGAGCGAGGATTGAATTAATCTCTGCTGTGATTGGCTGCTGCCTAATAACTCTTACTGCGAGGAAGTGACACAGCGGGCTGTGAGTGACTGGCGTTCACACCCATCCTCCGGCCGAGAGTCCTGCAAACACTCCTGTGGTGAACACCGCTGATTAGCTCAGTGTTCTTCTAGTGACTCGGGTCCAGGAGATAACATGGATTCTACTCTAGCACGTCAGCCACCTACGCATCGTAACAGACTAGCCGCCCCCTCACAGATGGCAAAGGCGCTCCCCAACAGCAGCAGCCTCGTTGATCAAGCCAAAGAGTCCACAGTGTTTACCCAACCTCCAATCTGAGCCCATAACCTGATCCATGGAGCACCACCGGGACCTGCAGAGGTCTAGAGTCCTTACCCTGAGGTATCAGAGCTGTGTGGCGGCCACGCACCAACTCAAACACCAGCGTTTGAACTTGTGCTGAAGACAAAGATCAGAGAACAATGAGGAGAATACGCTGACACCGCCGCACAGTTTTGGCCTCATTGTGTAAAGTTTATCTTCTTCCTGGGTTATTGCTGCATCGTGACAGAGTACCACATCACCAGGTTACCTGTGGCCCCACCCACTAACACAGCAGGCAGGTGGTTTTAATGCTATGGCTGTAAATTATGTCCGTTGTCCACTGTTAAAAACCCAAAAGCACATTCACGACGTGTCTCAGAGAAACATTAACACTGTGAGTTCAGTGCCGGTAGTTTGGTTTGATTTGATCTTTTACACATTTATAAAAAAAAAAAAGGCATTTGAACAATCATCAGCGATCATCTTTAAAGGGCCAGTCCACCCAAATCAGAGAAGCTACAAAGGAAGAAAGGGAAGATGAGAGCGAGGAGTTGCTATCAAAGGTAGCTTCAAACACCTGTTGATGCGTTGGCCTGTAACCTCGTCCTGTCAGGTGCAAATAGGCTGATTTACATCTTCATTGATCATCCTCCATTAAACACATAATGGTGTGAATCAGCTAAACATTAACGGTGTGCAGCCTCATAAATGTCTTCACGTGTCACGAGTTTCCCACAGGACCAAAAACACTTCTTTAGCAGCACTTCCTGTTGTTTTCCAGCCTAAACCGTCTCCGACAGAAACAGTGCATCATGAGCTGCATGTCGGGTAGAGACGGCAGGAAAAAGGCTCCGAACTTTAGTCAGTTATCGCTGGTGTTTTTGCCACTGTTAGCCTCTGTTAGCTGCTGTTAGCCCCTGTTAGAGTATATTTATGAGTACAACATTATTTTTTTAATTAAATAACATCATTGATCTTTAATCAGTTCCATAGTTTATAAACACATGACCTGAAGCCAGCAATGTGACAACCTTTTCATATTTATTAATGACTGTAACAGCACAACGACACAAGTCAGAGGCAAACTGGTCAACAACAGAGAATACTGTGCTTAGGGTTAGTCAGTTAGTTAGCTAGCTGGAGTGTAGGGTTAGTTAGGTGGTTGTTTTTCTCTGTGTGCTCCACGACGAGGAAGGAGCCGTGCTGGTGGGCTACTTTAATCAGTTCTCCTTTATTATTAAAAGTAAACATGTTGAAAACAATAACAAACATCACACCTGTGCTGGGTCTCCTGAGCTCCTTGTGTGACATGTGCGGAAATACAGTCTGTGAATGAGCTCCATTAAAACTAAACACACCCAGGGGACCAATCAGGACTCAGCTTTAAATAATACAGGACGGAGGGAGGGAGGGGGGTTCTCTACAGGTACACCCGGCGGAGACACGGTGACACGGCACGCGGACTCATTTACAGGAAACTCACTCGTGTTTAATTAGTCCGCGCCCCCCAGTGAAGCTCTGACGTCACGGTGGTCTGCGCTCACTTCACGGGCCTCATAAACGACAAAGTCGCGCGCTGTGGACGGACTCAACAGTTCTTCTGACCACGTCACGCACTCTGACGTGAAGCATGCGGGGTTAGACCTCTGCGCGCTCTCGCCATCATTTCATCTCATACTGATATCATACGCATCAACAGGTTCCTGCACCGCGACTAATCCACGAGACACCTGCTTGTCGCAGGAGCCTCACACCCACACACGCACGCACGCGTGCGCACACACACACACACACACACACACACTCCTGCTCGCTTAATTTTCATCCTTTCAAGCACGCGACCAGTCCGTGTGTGTGTGTCCGTGTGTGTCTGCGTGTGTTTCCTCTTACCGTCAGTTGTCGGCAGGCTCGTGCACGGCGGACAGCTCCCAGGTGCTGAAATGCTTCCAGCTCATCGTCATCCGCGGCAGGGAGGCTGTACCAGCGCCGCTGATTGGCCCCCGGGAGGCCCGTCTGTGATCAGCTATTGGCAGTCCGGGCTGTCAGTCAGAGGGAAGTGACGGGACCTTCTCGTTCATTTACTCTTTAAAATGTATTTTTAAATATTTAAACCATTTCAATTTTTCAATATTTTTCTCATTTACACATTTCGCAACAACAGGATGTTTATACTGACCCACAACATTCAGATGATGAGAGCAAAACAAAAATATTCTCAGTCAGCTTGGAGGAAGCACTTGGCAGTGGTAGAAAGAACTCCAGTTAAACAGAAAGAGACCTACATATCAGGCAGCGCGGCCATCCATTGGCTTCAAAATAAAACTGCATGAAAACCTTTTTAAGATTCAAGATTTTGATTTGCCATTTGCACAAAGGACCAACAGTCGACGCAGACTGGAGTCCTTGTGCAAAACTCTCCAGGTCATTTTATATTTCTGAGAGGTAGAAAGACAGAAAAATAAAGCAGTCTACTAATAGTATTTAGTGTATGAAAACACGGTCCAGAGGCTGGTAATACAAGTACTCACTGGAGGGACTGTCATTCATCTTCTTCTGTGAAGAGCAGCCAGCTCAGCAGGTATTTCAGACATGGCTCTCCTCAGCAACACCTTCCAGTTTGCCTTCAATGTCAATGATATTTTAGGCGGAGTGATTTATGTATGTCTGTCTGTCTGGGTTGTTATACGTTAATGGTTGCTTAGTGACCCCACCGGCCGGATCTTCTTTTTCATTGTTATTATAACTGTAAGAACTGTAACCGTAACAAACTGATGTAACTGTTGTAACTGATGAGGCCGAGCTGGTGAGTTTCTGTGTTGACTAAATAACGTGTTAAAGTTATAAACATGACTATAGTCAAACTATGGTTGTTTTGTGTCTTTCAGGTCCTGGCTTCTGGTAGAGGCTCGATTACTGTACTGGCGTACAGTAAACTAATCTAATCAGACGTCCGAGCCCGACACAAGCTCATCAGTTAGCAAACTCCCACCGTAAGGGTGTGTTTAAGTTAAAGGCAGTTTAGTAAAAACCGTTCAAACATCAGTTTGTGATTTTCGGAGGATCTGAGTGAAGGACCACAGATGACGCCGTTTGGGTTCATGCGAGGTTCAATATTTGCACCACTAACAATTCTAAAATGATTTATAGCTCACAAAACTGAGCCTCATCGACAGCGGCTCTCAGGTTGATTTTTAACATTTCAGTAGTTTAATCAGCGGTGCCGACCCCCGACTGGGACCAGGCTGAGAGTCAAGGTGTGAAACTTCAGCTTCAATGTGTTTTCCCATGTGTTGTGAATAAATTTCCCTTCTCTTTGGTACCGATGCTGGTTTTATTTTGTATCTTTATATTTATTTAAGACGCCTTCAAGGCCGGGCCGTGAAAATACTGTCGGACATAAAGCAAAAAAGGTCGGTGCTGCTGCTTTAAGCAGAATGAGGCTTTTTTAATCTAGCTGCTCAGACTTCAGCGCTTCATGTTCACGTCACTCTGATGAGCTTTAACACACAGCAGTCTACACTTATAGGCAATATACAAAATTTTATTACAAAAAGAAAAATCCGTTCTACAAGTTTTCAAAGTTCCACATTAAAAATGACGGCAAACATTTTTTCTTTTAACCAAACTACAGATAAATCCTGGTGTAAAATGACAGTGAAGAAACGGCACCGCTGGAACAGAAAACATGAGCAGTGCTTCCAGAAACAATCTTAAAATAAAAAAAATTAAAACAAACGACAAAAAAAAGAAAGAAAATGCTTCCTGACTGGCTGCTGTCCACCGTCTGCACAGGAGTTTCAGTTCATCGCATCATCACAGGAAATATTCTGGCTGCCCGTTTTTTAAACCAGGATCTAAGGTGTAACAGACCCGACTTCAGCAGTTGTAAAACAAAAAGAAACCTTAAAAGGGGACTAAGTGACAATAAAAACTAAATCCCTGAATTAGAAGAAGAGGAGTACAGGTCGACCGAGGCCGACCGACAGGGACAGCAGGCTATACCGTTGGACTCGTCCAACCCAAAAACAAACATAAGCTGAACAACGCATCGCAAACTTCACATCCTCAAACACAGAAACCACTTAGTCATCATCCTCGTCGTCGTCATCTTCGTCCTCTTCCTCCTCGTCTTCATCGTCGTCGTCGTCATCGTCAGCCGGTTCCGCCTTCTTGGCCGCGGGCCTGCCGGGCCCGCTCTTCTTTCCGGCGTCGCTCTTCCCAGAGCCACCCTTAGCCCTGTAGGCGGCAACATCCTGGAAAAGGAGAAGGAGACACGTTAGGAACGCCATCTTTGATGCACGCTACACCATCCAACGGCACCCGGGAAAAAAAACAGGCGCACCTTCTCGTATTTCTCCTTCAGTCTGGCGGCCTTGGCCTCGTAGGGGGACTTGTCTTTGGCGCTCTGGGTGGCCCACATCTCGCCAAGCTTCTTGGCGATGTCGCCAATGGAGATCCCCGGGTTATCCTCCTTGATCTTGGGACGGTGGTCGGAGCAGAAGACAAAGAAGGCGGACCTGAATGGAGAAAAACAAATTTAATCTCAGCAATCAAACTGAAGAACATCAAATATGAAGAGACCGCAGCAAGTTTAGACTCACGGGGGCCTTTTGGGGGCGTTGGGGTCCTTCTTCTTCTTGCCCTTCTTCGCACCTTTAGGTGGCACGTAGGACTTCATCTCCCGGTCATACCGGACCTTGTCATTCTTGGCCATCTCTTCAAACTTTCCCTTCTCCTTGGGGGACATGGTCTAGCACAAACACATTTTATTTTTTTTAAAACGGGTCAAAAAAAATAAAACAGTGGGACAGAGTTTACAGGTTTATATTTGAACCACGGGGGCTCACCTTCCATCTTTCTGAGCACTTCTTGGAGAACTCTGCGAAGTTCACGCTGGTTCCCGGGTGCTTCTTCTTGTGCTCCTCGCGGCAGGTGGCCACAAAGAAGGCGTAGGAGGAGGTTTTTCCTCTCGGCTTATTCGGATCCTTTGTCATAGCTGCAATTAATCTGCAAATAAACCAGAAATGAAACCAAACACCAAACCACCAAAACGACTCCCCGAGTTTCGTATTACACGCCCACCCCGGCACAAAAACCGCTCTCTGGCCTCGCCGTTTAAATTAAAGCGGGTAAATATCCTCAGTTTTGCCGTCGTGTGGCCGTGGGTGGCGTTACCGCAGCAGAAATAGGGCGAGCAGACGCCCGGGAGTGTTTTAAGGCTCTAATCGGCTTTCTGCCTCTCCGGGACAAAAAGACGCGACTCCATTTTGTATCTTCCCGCCTAAACACAACTGCGCCTAAAACTTCCCCAACAGTCTCTACAATACAGCCGCCCCGCTGCACTGCGAGCAGTTCCCCGGGTTCCTGCCTTTAAACACAGACAGCCAGCACCCAGAGCGACTCTGGGGCAGTCGGAGTCGCCATCTAAACTTTAAAACGGGAGCTGCTTCCGTCGTGCTGCGAGCTAAGCTACCAAACCAAATGGCGTTTGAACGGCATGTTGCGCATTAACTCGAGCACACACTGAGACACTACAGCACCATCTTACTGAGCACCGATTAAGAAAAAACACCCCTCAAAACTGCTGCTTTTCGGTTTTAAACACCAGCGAACTGCTGGCTATTTCACAAAGAACCGTTTTGATATTGCTGTGATTTATCAAGCAAAGGAACTACAAGCCAAAAACGTACATGCATTTTAGCGCACAAAGCTTAAAATAACCGCAGTAACATCACCACACTCTACCGCTATAAACCACACGAAGCACAAAAACCTTCCAGCCACTGTTAGCTAAACAATTAGTAGACAGCGAAGGAGCCTTACCTGTTCACCGATAGACGAGCTGTAAACGAGTGAAGGAAGAAGGACGGTCAACTGTTTTGTCACCGTCTGCGAGGCCGCACTAACTTTACTAGCGATTTTCACAGCTCCTCCTCCCCCCCAGCAGCGGATTGGTGGAAATCGTGCATTTAAATTTGAACACAGGGCACACAGGGCTCTCGCGGATGCGATTGGTTGTTTTCCTTTAAGTCAAGCCGTCGTGTTTGTATGCATCACCTGTAAGCCGATTGGCTGCTCCCTGGGTTTTAAACGTAGGGCGCGAAAAAACCCCTCTTTGTTCACTGTTGGTCCAAAATAACCTGTGTCTACTGATGACGTCGCTTAACCGTTTGTTTTCGAGACGCAGGCGAATACAGCCGATGGGCTCCGAGGCCGCAACTCTTCCGCGTCCGACGAGCGACGACACGGTACAAACAAAACTACTCATTTGATTTTTAACGGGCGGTGACGGCTGTCAACACTCCCCAGAAAACTTACAATAACTTCCGTATGCAGAAGTTATAGAGTAAACGTGACGTTTTAAAATTGCTTAAATATTAGACATCACGTGTTAAGATGACTGTGCAAGTAATCCAAGCATAAAAACGCCTTTAATCTATTTTATAATAAATCTACGTTATAGCGAGAGTCAAACATAAGGCCAGGGGCCAAAACCGGCCGCCAATTAGTCCAATCCGGCCCGGCAAATGGAGGGCAAAGATTTTCGACTGAACTGTGTTTTCATGGTTTTTGATCTTTTCTATTCTCACCCAAGCTAACGTAAAGTAATTAAGTGTCAGATAAACAATAAAGATTTAATGCTACCAGAACCTTTTTTTTTTTTTGTAATTTTACACATTTATTTGTTTCAACTGCATTTCTTTATCCTGTAGAAACACTGGGACATACTGCTGTAATTGCCCTTCTTCTTATATTAAATAAAATTAAATGAACATCTTTGTGTTAACAGAAAGGAGTTTTGCTGGCTCGGTCTAGCAAAAGAACAAAGTGGGCAGCGTGCAGCAATGAATTTACCTTCAGTGAAAGCGCATGGAAGCTGTTTGGTATGCAGGACAATGCAGATGGGGGAAAGACATCCACGGCTGTTCATCTAAAAGCAGGCCTGTAAATAATTAAAAATCAAACACTAAAATAAAATATCAGTTTTGTGATGTGTTGGTTCTCACTTGTGCATTAGAACACATTTCAGTGCTTTTACAGAGGAACAAAAAGAGGTAAGCAACACACACACACACAGCAAACCAGCTTATTAAATGTAAATTAACTTTAGGACCACAGACTGGCAGTTATCTAAGAGTGGATGGAAAATAAGGGACAAAATATAAAAACAGGAGTCAGAAAGGAGGAAATAGTAGCAGTGACCCTCAGAGCACACAAACCTGACGGTCTCTCCACACGAAATGTTCCACAAAAAAGCATGAATCCAGCTTCATTTGGACAGCCACCAGGAGGTAGTGCATTTAGACAAATATCAATAGTTTTAAAGTCTGGAGGTGTTTTCCCCCCAACGTTTCACCTCCAACACCATCTTGCAGAATTCTCCCAAACATTTAAATGTTCTTTTATTGCCATAATGCTGAACATGCTTGGTGCATTCAGAGGGGATTTCGCACAGTGAGGGAAAACTTCATGAGCTCAGAGATGAATCCAGAAGAAGTCATAAACAGATGATTGAAAACTGTTTCAGCTCTGACCCTCCAAAGAGGTGATTAACAGGCTCATTGAGGAGTGGGGGGTGATCTGTCTGAGCCGCGGGGCTTCACACCTCACAGTTATTCAGGAGGTCGTCTGTATGTAAAGTGGGGGTCGCTGGGAGGCAAATACATGTCAATGAAACAGTCTTGAACCACTTTTTCCTCTTTTGTTGTCCTCCTGCACCCCACCTCTCCCACCACCACCCCATCAGAGCAGAACACGTTTTTAACATCTTTAATTCTTCATTTTGTATTGTACAAGACAGCGTCTGAGAGAGGACTGCAGATTTTATTCATTAACGCCGCCGTGCTGATTGGCAGATGTTTTTACTTTTCACTCATGGAGCTCTTTGATTTTATTTTTATTATAATTGTGCTTCTTCTTTTCAGTGACTTTTACATGCGAGAGCCTCATTTTCTTATATTGGTTGAACTCTTCTAATTTATTTGAGATATTTTGTTACAGGCTCTAATTAATGATTTAGCTGTGGTAAAATGGCAAATATCAGGACTGAAAACAGGAAAGTTATATAAAGCAGGCCTCAAAACACAGGAAGAGCTCACAGGTAGATGGTGTTGTAATTTTCTGTTTCATTAAAGACTTTCTGTCCAAACATCTGTGTGTTGTGTTGAAGCGATACTGAATGAAGATAAATCCCGTTGAACAACCATGTGCTCACAATTTACTCATTTTCAGCTGTGCAAAAATAAGCAGGAAAAACGTTCCCGGTCTAACATTAAACTCTAACGTAGCACGCTGAACAGACAAAAGCACACGATGAAGAGGATGGCGTGTGGAGACCGGGCCAGTTCAAACGAAACTCACCAAAACACTAAAAAAAAGGTTATTTTACATTTTTTATTTGTTTACAGCTGCAGCCTGGAACCTCTGATTCATTATGCTGAAATATGGCCCTGTTTAATCTGGACATGCACCTTCACAGACTTGTGCCTATGTCAGGAAATAAAGAACAGAATGGTTCGTCTAAGAAATCTGTCCCAAAGTATTATTAAAAACAAGCAATAAACAAATTGTAAATATAAAATTATTAGGTTAAATACATTAATAAGTAAAATAAACAAAATCACACTAATTTCACAACAGTTTAAAGTTAAATTAATTGGTTAAATCTTGTACACAGACATTGGAAAGTATCAGCAGGTGGCAGCACTGTGCGTCTGTCAGCCTGGTACACACCCACGAAGAAGAAGAAGAACCGTGGTTGTAGTTCTAAGAGGCGCTCAGGTAGTCCAGGCAGAACCGAGCTGACCTTTACGGAACACCGGCTGAGGAGGCGAACACACTCGGAGCAGCGGGGAGGCGGTCAGTGTGTCTGTGTGGGCCCGGGAGCGGAGGGAAGATGAGTGACGCCGGTGTGGACACGAGCACGCTCTGCCTCTTTGACGTTGACGGCACGCTTACGGCCGCGAGACAGGTGAGAAATGCGTGCGTGCACCTGTATGTTTAAGCGCGCAAGAGGAACACCAAAGGTGATATAAAACTATCTTCGCACCTGACTACGGTCAGACAAACATGACTGTACTCTCCGGCACTGCGACTTCCGGCTCCACGTTGATATTGTAGTTCTTCCGCAAGCAAAAATGCTCCGCAGAAACTTTGTAACAATGGTTCCGCTAAGTGACGTTAGCCAGTGTGGTCGGACTGTCACTGCCAAACATTTTTATAATAAAGATAGTAATAGAATAATAATCACCGACAGTGTAATGTTATCGTTGTGGTTCCTAAACATAGAAGTGATTAGGTGACGTATGTAACGGAAAATTACGGCTTGCTAGTTTTTTGCTATAACAGGAAGTGTCTGACGGAACGGCAAATGTGAAACACAAGTTCACGATTTGGAAAAAAATCATGTGAACTATAAATTACATTTATATCCGTGGTGTGTTTCATCACTGTCGTCGCCTCCTTAATGTAAAACACACTTCACGCGGCCGTTGGCTACGTAGGTGACTCTCGTGCTAATCGTGTCTGCGGTAGTTTCTGCTAGCATGTCACTAATCCCTGGGTTAAGCGCCCCCTGACGGCCCTGCAAGGTTACGTGTTTGGCAGGTGAACCGGTTCTTCCAGCAGAGCCACTTATGTTTAAAATGTTCTTCAGGAGGTGACCCTGACCTCTGACCCCATGCAGACTGCTGTAGGTGGAGCAGTGCTCACCCTGAGGCTCTCGGTTTCAGTTTAGGCCTGCGTGCACAGCTGTTCAGTTTTGCTGCAGAATTTTTTTAAAAGGTTGCTAACTCTTCCTTATGTGATTTTAAAAATGTAAGGTTATTAATATTAAAACGCAAAGTAAGACGAACCCAGTACTGATAAATGGCCAACTGCAAATTTGAATGTGTGCAGCATTTTTAAATCTGTCATAAACCTCTGTGTTTCACAGCATTTCTTTCCCGTGTTGCGACACACTTGATGTGTTCTTTGTTGCTGTTTCTTAACAGTTTGAAATAAATGTTTTTGGGGAAAAGAGGAAGGTTTAGTGCTGCTGCTGTGCTTGTGCAACGCACAGAACGGTAACAATCAGTGCATAAAGAAGCAAGAAGAAAACAGCTGAGCCTGAACGCCCCTGTGGACGGTTGAGGCCAGGGATGTCAACATAAGGCTCGGCAGCCAGAATCGGCCCATCAGAGACTCCGGTTCGCCCCATGGATGGGTTTGGAAAATATGAACAAGGGCATAAATTTTAGGCTTAATAAATGTTGCAGCTTGTCCTGCTCACAGACGCTCCACAGCAAAGTAACTAAACAAAAGTTAATTAAATGACAGAAGTTGCTGTTTTTCACTGTCTGCGTCAGAAACGTCAACATAAAAACAGTGTTTCCTAGATTTGGGACAGTCTGAGCGGCGACTTACTAGAACGCTCTGTCACATTTTTATCATTTATTTTAGAAAACCTACGAAGAGTTGTCGCATTCAGCTTCTTTATCTTATATTAAATATCTCAGGGACTAAATGTGCAGTTAAAGGTCTTTTATGCTGACAGAACGTGGAGTTCCACTCACCGTGGGCCGTCTGTGGCCCTCGGTGTCAAATGATTTGGACGTCCTCGGCTTAGGGTTTATAAAATAAACCAAACCGCACACTGAGAAAGCTGTGGACTGTGTCCGTCTGTGTGTCCTCGTCACGGCGGTAAACGTGGGGCGTGTCGCTGTGTGTGCTTTCAGCGGGTGACCCCGGACATGGCAGAGTTCCTGCAGAAGCTGAGGACTCTGGTTCGGGTCGGAGTCGTCGGAGGGTCCGACCTCACCAAGATCAAGGAGCAGCTGGGAGACGACGGTGAGACAAACGTCCTTCTGTATGCCGTCTGATACTGTGCCTTCATTTTTCACATCGTGTCAGCATTTCCAGCTGAAACGATCACACGACCGTGCTCATTAGTGTGGATGCTCATCAAGCATCCACAGTGTTGTTCTTCTTTTATTATTATCATCTATTCCGTACGTTTTTTGGCACCTATCACCTCCGACACCGTTCGACGTAGAGAGACCGTTGGATTCCTCTTCTTTTGGACATGACTGCTTCTACTTTTATATTTTTGAAGTTATTCCACTTTTTTCAACAAAAATGTTACCATGTATTTCAATGGGAGGGTCATTCAGGGCTTGGATTGGCTGGTCGCTACAACAGTCACCCAATCCCAGAGCACGTGCTCGGGGATGTGGGCGGGGCTTAGCGCTGGAATTCCTTTGATCTTAAAATCGTTGAGCTATGAGCGTCCACGCTGCGGTTTCTTCAGTAAATGCATTCTCTAGTTTCACCACAGAGACGCTAACGCTGGCCGGTCTCGGTTCTGTGTGCAGTGATCCAAAAGGTGGACTACGTGTTTGCTGAGAACGGCCTGGTGGCGTATAAGAGGGGACAGTTACACTCTGTGCAGGTGAGACAAAGTTTTAACCTTTTTATGTAACTGATCAGCAGCTAAAGAAACAGCTGAGCAGCAAGGTCAGTGACATCATCAGCCTGAGACGGTTACAGAGACACCTGTGGGCTGACGAGACAGAAGCTGAACCTTCTGGAAGGTTTGAGTCCCGTCACATCTGCATGAGACTAACAGCAGCAGGCAGACACGGTGGTGCTCGCGTGACGCTCTGGGCTGCTCTGCTCTCCACCAGAAAACACCAGCTCGAGAGCACTCAGGCAGCAGCAGGTCCACCTCTGATTGGCTCAAATGAACAAAATAAAGGTTGTAGAGCATCCAAGTCAAAGTCTGGACTTAACCAGCCTGAGAGGCTTTCCTGTGATTTTAAACAGCTGCTCATGCTGGAAACCCTCCAATGAGTGTGAATTCA
>VUQR01016615.1:3188-14019 GCA_015108515.1 Hemichromis elongatus
TGATGTAGATTGATAGTGCTGGATTCAGTGTTTCCTCAAACCAGTGCAGTGGCTTGGGGGTGTCAGCGTGTAGGTGAGTGTCTATGTATAGACGAGTGAGCAGAGTGGGAGCGAGGCTCATATGCAAGACATTCAGCCTCATCTTTGTGGCGGGTTTACATGGTCACAGGTCAGAGAGCACCACCATTTACATCTGTGTGGCTTTCCAGAGGTTTAATGTGAAAATCCATTCGCCCGATTTAATGCTACGAGCCACTCCAAACTGTGCTTTCACCTTTTTTTTTTCTTCTTTTTTTTCCCACCATTGTCTATGAAATAAGCGTGTGGGAGCGTACTGCGTCATCCCACCTCCAGCCTGACCTGGCTCACTCCTGCTGACAAACAGAGATTTTTGATGTAGCTTCAAGTAGAGTGCATTTTTATCCCCACCAGCACCACCATCTTCCACCAGTTCTTCCACAACCAGCTCCCCCCCCTCCCGGTTTTCCACTGCAAGCTTGAGTCTCCTGCTGCTTGGCAACAGTGCGGACTGCCTGTGTGGGCGTCTGGCGTTAAGTGCCAGGCAAAAGCACTGACAAGGAGGGGCATAGTTACTGTTACGATTCAAATACACATACCAGGCACCTGCTGTACCCTGTGAGTCTGTGTGCACGTGTAAGCACTTGGGCACAGGTGTTTGTGTGTGTGTGCGTGCGCGCTTGATTATAACTGGATATGATTCATCCAAATGAAGAAAAATTAGGCTTCATTTGAATGTGACGTGGGAGACGGAGAAGGAGTAATTCAAGAAACTGATATCACTGTAGATCACCGAAAGGGATATTCTTATTATCCAGAGTATCCAAAAAACCGCATCCCAACTTTTCAGTGAAACAGAACATGCACCATGTGATGAAAACATGTGGCAGCACTCATCTGTCTTCAATATGTCTCCCGCATCTCCATCAAGTCGTCATTCAATCCCGCTTCTGTCTTTCGCCCTGCTCCCGCTCCCACTCCTACCCTCTCTTCACTTCTCTGTATCTCTCTCTATTCTGTGTCTCTCGCCCACAGAGTTCTTCACAGAAGAGCTCACAGCGTTCCCACGGTAACCAGTCTCCCTTATTTGGCTCCGTAGAACGCGTGCGTGAGTGTTTGACAAACATCCCGCCTCAAAAGTGCCACTTATCTGCATCTGAACGGGGGGGGGGGAGACAATGATTAAAGTCGTGGCCGAGAAAAGACTTGGGAATCACGCCTGTGTTGGTCAGATGCTGGGTCCAGGGCAGGTGTGCGCAGATTAGAGGAGATTTTGACTACAGAATAGATAAAACAGGCTGACTTAAGATAAATGTCTGCATTCATCCACTGCACAAAGCACTTCAGACCTTGACTACCTCAAGTAGGAGGCATGGTACAGGGAATTATGAGTAAATAAAGTTGCAAAAAAAAGTAAATAAATAAATAAATTGTCCAACTGGGTGACCCTGGGAGAAACAGGAGGAAAACACGGGAAGAGCTTATAATTCAATCTCTTTCCCAGTGGACTCATCTGTAGTCCTAAATCAAAATCAATCCAATCAAAGTTGACTAATCTCTGCATGACATGGGCTTCATAGTGAACTAGTGCTTTTAATGTTTATTATTCTTTGCAAACTATGAGCCATGTTCTTTTCTCTCCTTTATTATTTTAAATGTTACTGGTAACATTATTGTTACTAGTAACATTTATTGTTACAATGGCAAAAATGGGTTTTATGTCAGCCTGGAGGTAAGGATCAAAGGTTTTTTTGGCCTAAAATGAGTTAGTCTTCTTGTTGTGAAACGTTCTAACTTGCATTGGACTATTCTGTGAGCAAATCTAAGACCAGGCTACCCTTACAGACCAGTCTAATTAATCTTTGTGAAACCAGCTCCAGTTGAAATGATAGAAAGAGCGATGATGTGTAAAACTCTTGGTACTATAGTGAGGGGTTCATAATTAGATCCCCAGTGATGACTGGACAGCAGCTTAGCACTCTGCCCTCCTCACTAATGACCAAGCAAAACCCATAATCTCTGCGCTCATTTACAGTACGCTGGCTGCTGTTAAGATGCAATCTGCACACAGCTGCCCTCAACAAACAAAGCAACGGTGGCTGCTCCAAACAGAGGAGGACGGAAAAGGGAGGAGGGTATGTCAGGATCAAGATACAGGTGAAGGGAGCAGGAGGGAGGGAGGGACAGGAATGCAATATCGCAACTGTCTTGAGGACAGCTTTACAGTTTCCACAGCAACTATACTGTATCTCTAACATGCACATTTCACTTCCTGTGGAAATCTTTATATCACAACTGCTTATTTGTCTCCTCGCCATTTCAAGAAAGTCGGGTCTGATCATATATGCAACTATAAGAGGAATGAAACTGGGAAGGCATGTAGTTTGAATGACAGCGGCATGGGCTTGTGCCTAGAGGTACAACATGCTACTTGAGACAATTAACTTCAACATATTATAGTTATAATTTTATAATTATAATTCACTCTGTCATAAAGCCCATCTATCACATGTGAAGATAACTGCTTCGTCAAACCTGTGAATCCATCAGCGTTTACATAAAATCTCTACCCTGATAATAAAAAAAATAGAAGCCAAATCTGTGTTACATCTTGATTATATAGAATATATGCAGAAAGAGGCAGGTTCAGTGGTCATTCTACACTGGAGATGAAGTGCAGGTGCTTGTTTCTAATTGGTCTAGTGATATTTTAAACAAAACATGCATTTTCATGAATCCTGACTAACGCATAGCTAAATATAAATGAACAAAACTATGACTTTTTCTTCGCGTGCATGGATGCAGCCATGAACGCTCACTGCACTCAGAAATGGCAAGGAGAAGGCAACAAACACCACCCACATACAGTTGCCTCCCACATACACACACACGCGCACACATCCATCATTTAAATTTACATCAAGCTAAACTCCATCACAGTAATCATTAGCACCCTTACAATATTTTAATTCTCGGCAAAATTATTCAATCCCGAAACAAAAATATTAACAGGTCTGCGATTGGGTTCTTGTGAGATAAACAGCTGCAGCTTCACTGTATTATTTTTCTAGAAAGTCATGCCAGATCCAGAGAGAATAGATTACCTCCCATCACTTCACACAGCATGTTTCAAGAAGGTCAGTACAGGCTCAGCCGAGCTTACCCACTCATTTGCCCGGAGCCAGTTGTATCTGTGCTATCTGTTATCATAGGATGTAAAATAGAAGCCACAAGTCTTAAATAAATACACATTATGAGCTTGATTTTAGCCTCAAGAATGAAAATTCAATCAGGAACAATAACCGTGCTTCGGTTAAAGGCAAGGGGGAAAAAAAAGCAGATGAGCACAGAGGGGAAGAGAAGGAGAACAGCACAAAAGTAATTTCTGCTGCTTCTCTGAGTCATATCTGCAGCAGTGGGAAACAGAAACAGCGAGGGGGAGAGAGTGAGTGTATGTACGTGGGTATGTGAGAGAGAGAGAGTTAGAAATGAAGAGTGAGAGAAGGGGTGGAGTGGGGGTTGTGAAAGGGGATGGCTTATGTGTAGTAGAGCTACGTAAAATTAGCAAAATTGAGCTCCTTCTAAAACAAAATGCCATTATCGTTCTCCATATCCTCCCAGCGGAATTAATGTCAATTTCCCAGGGAGTAGCGAACATGCCATCAATGGCATGTGTGGAGAGGGGCGATAGATGGAGGGATGATGGAATAAAGAGACAAACGGAGACTCAAGCACCTTCAAAGGGCTCTTTGGAGCTTCTGAACTCTCCCACTGTGGCAGTCAAAGTGGAGTGAAGAGAAGAAAGATAGTGCAGATCTTTTTTTTTTTTTTCTTTTTTTTTTGCCATTACATAATAAAACTGCTCTGAGTATGAGCACTACTGGGGTTGTCACCAAGACCTCCTGCCTGTCATCCTATGAGTTGTTTGAGCACACTTACATCCATGTAGCACATAAATAAGGACACAATCTCTCACCCACACAATGAACTGCCACTTCTTCACGACATGACAGGCTCTATTGTCAGCACTAGGGTTGCGTCAGCTTTATAATAAAGGACATCCCAGGTGATGTCCTGCAAAGCGCGCGTACACACTCGCAAGAAAGGCACACCGAGGAGACGCACACATGCACAGCAGTAGTTGTCACCCCTGGGCCAGTGGTAATTATACTCCAGTCACACTAATTAATCTCTCATGCACTTTGTGTCTGTCTCACTCCCTCTTTCACACATTTCTCTGCACTCACACCAGCACGTGTATTGTATAAACATGCACTTGTTCGCATACACATTCATGCAGAGGGTAATACGAAACACATTTGCAGAGGACTCCCAAAATAACGTTAACAGTAACAAAAACCCCACATCTGCCGCACTCACAGCGAGCTGTGGCAGTACCCTCAACCCTTCTTTGAGAAGAGACTTGACGTCAAATATCATTTCACCCCAGGGCCTCAGACTCGCATTGTTCACACTGCCATTAACAGCAGAAAAGGATGAAACAGGGTTGCATTTGGGACAGCTGTTTATGGTGTGCCGCTAGGAGGAAGTGGAGGAGAGGACTTTGTTTTAATGCATTTCTTGCACGCATGGCTAATAGAAGTGGAGGCGGGTGGGGGGTTAGTTTATTCAGTTTCTTTGTCTGAGATGAAAATTGTGGGTTATGTGACCCACACAGAGACAACAGGGTAGAGAGGAGGGCTCCTGCTGGAGGACCAAAAACTAATTGGACAAAAACAAAGGCAGCTCTCAGAGCCTTGCCTTCTCTTGCCCAGACTCCCCTTTTCATCTCTCCCTCCCTCTTATATACACTCAGTTGACAGATGGCAAATCAGTGTGTGTGTTCCACCTTTTTCTCTTTTAGACTGAGGCATGCTGAGTAAGGTCGCTCAGTCACTTTCCTCCCCCTTGTCATCTCTTTTCCTCTCCCCCTTCCTCTCCCACATCTTCCTTCTGTCTCTCCCTCTGATCCGAGCCATATTTAGCGTGTCACAGGCACTGACGATAGAGAAATTCATGTTTGTATCTGATCCACTATCAGAGCAGAGCGTATTGTCGCTGACCTAAGCTAATAGGCCAGTTTTGGGATAGACTGAGTCACAGCCAGACAAGCACAATATGGCTCTGCTGTGCGGGTGACTATTTATTAAATGTGGCACTTCATATGATACGCTTGTCTGAGCCTGGATCCAAAGTCAGCTACAACGGCTACAGGCAATTAACAAGGGAGAATCAGCAAGATCTACATTTGCAATTCATCACTGCATTTAACACCCACATAAATAACTAATATGTGCTTCTGTGTAATGACTAAGTCACCTCTAGGGATGAGGAGAAGGGACGAGAGACAACTCGAATCGATAAGGGATTTGGTCAAATCTGAGTCAATCATTGGTAAGAGGATTGGGACCATAACAACTCAGACATTTAGCGAAATCCAGTAATAACTGCTGAGATGATAGCGTGTTGAGAAATACATATGCACAAGAACAAACGGCTTCTGTTACCAAGACTGCAACAATTTATTTCACAGTGAGCTTTTTCACATGAATTGCTGCCTACTCACAAAGCTTAATGCTTCCAGAACAAAAGCCGACTCTATCTGCATGTGTGTGTGTGCGTGCGTGGTTAAGCAAAAGCAAGGACAGATGCACTTGCTGTTTGCCAAAGCTGTGTTTTGCAGCACTCTAACTTCAGGTCAGCCTTGAGTTTGGGGGATAAAACAACTCTCTTCAAGACCAAGCAGCCAACAGTTCTGAGCGAGGGGGAAAAGAAAAACACACTTTTAGCAAACAGCGGATGGATTTTCATGCAGAAATGCTTCTCTGGTCCAAAAAGTTCAGATCTTTATGAAAAAAAGAGACTCTCCTTCCTGGACCCAAGTTTTCCTAAGCATACTACTATGCAACTCCTACAGGATTCGCATTTAAGACAGAGATTAGTGCACGAATCATCCTCTCTGCAGGCAAAATCATACACAGCATGATGAAATACACACCTTGAGCACTTATCACTCCACTCATAATCCTCCAGAACTCAGCAAATTTCCTCATGGTGGAGTATTAACACATCCCATCTTAGGTTCAGTCCCATTACTGTGAAGATTATCTCTGATGGCTAAAATAGCTGATGCGTCGTACAGCCTGTCATCATGTCGGCCTATGAATGTTCTGCCACACTTAGGTATCATGCAGACTGTGGTCATTACTATAATTTAGAGCCCCTTCGACAACATTATTGACATTCATTATAGGCGAAAGATTAAGCCAGCAGAAGAGGCCCGTGTACTCAAGGAGAACTTACTTTCGGCGCAAGGTGGAACTGGTGTTGGTGTCAGTGCTGTCAGTGCGCTCAAGCCGGTCTGTGGTGGAGGAGCCGCAGGAGAGACCTCGCGTCAGCCTGGTGTGGGTCCTCCTCTCCCTGACGGGCGCTGGAGTTGTAGCTGACCCGGATATCACCTGAGTTGTTGAGGTGCTGCCACTGCTGCCACCAGCACCGCTGCCATGATGGATGGGTAGGGACAGGGGCTGGTTGTGGTTGTAGTTTTGCTCGGGGGTGTCTGTTCCAGGGGTACACGGGCTGCGTTCCTGCCTCAGGTCCTGGTTTTCTTGGCTGACCCGGTCTAGCTGGCCCTCCAGTTCCTCGATGCGCCGGCGCTGCGTCTCCAGGAGCTTGGCCTGGCTCTCGATGATGTTGTTGAGCTCCAGGAGGTACTCCACTGCCCGGTTTGGGCTCTCTGGGCTGGTATCCATGGTGGGAGCCCTTCCTCTAAGGGTACGACCACCACCAGCCACAGGTTCTACCCCGTGGGGCCGAGATCCACCCCCCCCACCAGCCCTGATGAGTTGGGGGGAGGGAGGGACCAAGAAAGGCTGTGGTGGAGATTAACTATAGGCTTCAGATATTCAGAAACAAGAAGTCACAGATATTAAGATATTGAGAATGTCATAGCGACTACATATCCCCAAAAATGAGGGCAAAATTTACCATTATAACATCTTACTAGCCATTGAAAACGTCACAAAGCCAAGAAGAGAATTTAAAGCTAAAAAAAAAGTTCATGGCACTGTTGAGTGTCTGAGTTCCTGAAGTCCCAGTCATTTTGAAATTGACACGTAGCAGGTAAACAGTTTGGGGTGTCATGATTAATGGTAATTTACTAAATAAAATATTTAAAAACAGACTTGCAGGCGGAGGGAGTGACATACATAAGTCTGGTCTGATTTGAGCTTTTCAGAGTTTTATAATAGACTTCCTTCAATGATTGGCAGCGAAAAAGAATAAGTAGAATATCAATTTATCCACTGACCTGTGACATACACTGCTCATTAACTTTAAAAGCTCTGGTATCAGCTTTTGGTTAATGAAAACCCCCCAAAACAATCCCTTTATGTTTTCATCGATATACAGGGGGAAAGGGGGTGGGGGGGAGAGGGGGAGACGCTAGTTTTGGTCTACCACTAATTATCAGGCGCTGTCAATCATTACATAACACGGAAAATTCTGCTCCTTCCCACGTTGAATATCCCCGCAGTCTGTCATCGTAGCTTTCAACCCATGATTTGATGTGTCTTTAAAGCACAGAGAGTGAGCAGAGGGGATTTACGAAGTTCATTCTTGAAGTCCGAATCCTCCCCTTTGGTCCGCCAAAACTACATCCCGTTATTTAAAAAAAAACAAAAAACACACACAGCAAAACAAACAAAAAAACAAAAAACAAACTAGATCCCAAAGTATCTGTCTCTGCGCCTTTTCATCCAAGAAAAATGCACTTTACCTCCTCGTCATACAATCATAAATACTGATCTTCAAGATAAAACTTGTCACCTGTTAAGGGCTAAAACCTAAGCGCAAGATTCTGCTGTCCTAAAGTCTTAATGGCTTTTTCAAATCTTAAAACTGTACTTTTGTTTTTGCCGCTTGCGAAAAAAAATCTGAAATTGGTCGAAAAGAACAGGGAGCGTCCTTTCCTACTTATCTGACTCTCGGTGGCAGCAGGTCGGTAATCCATGCAGGAGAGTAGCGCTGAGTCTCCTTTGAGGTGGCGCAGAAACAGAGAGGATTTCGCTCCTTGCGCGTCTGAACCGCAGCGTTGCGTGCGCCCTTTCCTCCCGAGCGCATCACTAACAAGCGGGCGAAAATAAGAAGGTAACTTCCGGGCAAGGTTTTCAAAATAAATGACTAACTGTCGCGGATAAAGTACTGACTTCAAGTGAAAAACAGTGCGTTTGTAGGGAAATACAAACAGGAATTATTAAAGAAATAGCAAATTAATAAATTACGATGTTCTGAGTGTATAACCCGTTGACTTTCATACAAGATCAACACAAACAAATGAAACAGTCGCTGTAATGGCTAAATATTCCGACTTCCACAACTATAATAAGCATCGATTAAAAATATATTCAAGGTTGAGCTACTGTGTAAATTAAAAGTTTATCTATTGCTTTAAAAAAATATATAAAATAAAAATGAACGCATCACACTGTCCGTTAAACTTGATGGATATCAAGCTGTCCACTTATGAAGCATATTATGGATTTATTATGGCTCCATTTCACCTGCCTTCATGGAAATGAAAGTGCCAGAGGTACACTGGAGAGGCCAAACCCCCCAAAAAGGAAAATGTTTTGCTGATGGTGGTCACAGCACATTCCTCTCTCTTAGTCCCTCCTGAGTTATTTGAGTCCAGTTTAGCGTTTTGCTCGTGTTGGATGGAAGCACGAGCTTGTACCTGCAGGTCATTCAGGTTGCAAAGCTCCTGCAAGAAAGTGTGTGGAAGTCTCCTATATGTAAATGGAGTCAACAAAATATCCACAAAAACATATTTAAAGTATTTATTGTATCTTCTTAGAAAAAAGAGACAATATTTTAGGTATAAATGAGACCCCCAAAAGTTCCACAAAATAAACATATAAACAAATAAATACAGAAAACAAATACAGAAGGAGAACTTAAATTACTGCACAGGACTAATTTCAGCTATCAGACTTAGGAGAGTTAAGCTCTCCTAAGAGTGATGGACATAAAAATTAGGAGGGCATCTGGATGTGCAAGGCTCTACAGCAGGGGGACAGTTGCCCTCCTTTAGATACGTCCCTGTTCGCTGTCTCAAGACTGTGGACGACATAACCAGGAATTCTGTTATTCTATAAGGAGAGCTGGAACGGCCGCAGAAGACTTCAATGCAGCAGAAGGACCAGTATTTGCTCCTTTGTTTGAGGCAAATGAGGAGGAGCACTGCCAGTGGCCTATACAATGACCTATGACCAATGAACTATTCGGGTTTGTTTCAGATCAAACTATCAAAAAATGTTTTACGAGGGTGACATGACAGTATGACATCCTTCACACAGCTCAGCACTATGTTATACTGTTATGACTGAGCGTCACTTTTACTTTGCTAAGAAGTATTATGCACATGCCTTCAAAAAGCTTTTCTTTCTTTGCAGTAGACAGAGAAAGATATTTTCTTTGGGTGGGTTAATAGTTTTCTGGAGGAATCTGAATGACTTGTCTAGCTGGTAAAAAATAGCTCTGTCATTCTTGGTCATTATTTCACAGTCTTCTGAGACAAACGTGCGCAACTTAAGAGCTAATTAGTGATCTTTAAACCAGGATATTTCAGCATATTAACGACTCATTTCATCCAAAAGCGAAACCTTTATTCATATTTATTTTTATATTATATACATATTATATATTTATTATACACACACACACTGTGCAACACAAAAGAAAATGACACTTATTTTTTTCCTCAAATCGCACAGGTCCTATTACATTTGTCAGATAGTGAATTTAGGAATGCAGTTTTCAACAAAGAAGCGCAAAGAAGATATTTTATATTGAAAATACTGCGAGAATCTCATTTTCGGTCTTTGTAGCTTTACGCACTCCAGGAACCCTGTTGAGCGCCTGAATCCGTGGTGCCCAGGTACGAAAACAATACAGTGCACTGCAACACAATGGACGAAAAACTATGCCTCCATCGTGTCAAATATGTCCCTGCTATAACATTTAAAATGCTATATTTGAAGTCGTCATTTAAGCCACTTCTATGAGTCAATCTCCTGCAGCTGAACTGAAGGCAGCGCTGCTATTACTGCTGTTTTTCCCCCCCCATCTTCATTTTTTCTTTTTGCATCTGAGCTGATTTGAACAGAAGGATGCGGCTTAGGACAACACGAGAGAAAGACAGGCCTCAGAGCGCTGTTATTTTTAGTGTCAGTGCTTAAGTGCTCATATCTAAGCTGAGACTCTGTAAATTCACCAGCTTCTCTCCCTGCACAGCAGCTTGGACAGGTGAGGCTGCCTCACTGTACAGTTAATACTCCACTGAGTGAGGCTGTATGCAAAATGCATGCTCTGGCAAAAAGCAGGATGAATGATTGATCTGCAGGAAATGCTGAGATTTTAGTCTCTTCGCGGATCTCATTCACCACTATAGTTAAAGCGTTTACATCTGATTTATTAACAGACATCTCACCCACATATTGCATCTAAATATCAGACTGCATTGCCTCTTTCTCTCTCTTTCACACACACACCTTAATCTTGAGTAATACCACTTCACATAAAGTGTTGTCTATGTTTTTGCTGCCATCTGCTGTCCATTATGTAGACCGAGAAAAGGAACACCATCATGACCACAGAGGAAATTGGTTCAGCAGTTTATTTGCAGTTTTATTAGTGTGTTTACAGTTCAGCCATACTTAGGAAATGAATTTTTTTTAAAAAGAATATATATATATATATATATCTATATATGTGTGTGTATGTAAAAAAAAAAAAAAAAAAAAAAAAAAAAAAA